>JAVTVJ010001191.1:0-105000 GCA_034509425.1 Eopsaltria australis | reverse complement strand
TCTGTCTGTCTGTCTGTCTTTCTTTCTATAATATTGTATTTTATATATTATATATTTTTATTCTATTATATTTCTAAAAGATTTCTTTTTTTTTTTTTTGGCCATTACTTTGGTAACATTTTTTGATCTAGAATGGGTTTTCACAGAGGGCCCAATAAGCACATCTGTCCATGTGCCCATGATGTCAGGAATTGGTAAATATTGTATTTTCCCCCCAAGCTCATTCCCAGTGTTCCATTAATGAAGGCAGTGACAGTCACTTGTAGAATATTGGGGACCTTATGCTCAGCTCCATGTTAAAGCTGGAGCCTGGGGCACAAGCACTGAATTAGCAGATGTTTTCCTGAAGGGTTTTAAAAGGGGAATTCCTGGCTGTTGCCACCCTTCAGCTGGAGGGGAATGTCCCCACATGAGCTGCCTTAACTCTTAATCCCCTCCAGTGCAGAGTCAGCTGTAGGTTAATTAAATCACAGGCAGAGGTAATCAGTTAACCTAAATACAAGTTACAGGTGAACACTTGTGCATAATCCCTACAGCACAGCTGAAGTTTGTAACTGCAATTCCAGCTACAGTTTTAGGTGCATTTATATTTAATTTGCCTCTGGCATGAGCACCACAGAAACTCAAAGGGGGGAACAGCTGAGAAAAGGGAGATAATCAATTATTTCAAAGTCCAGCTGCTCTTGCTCAGTAAATATTCCATAGAATCCCAGGTGGTTTGGGTTGGAAGGGGACCCTAAAGATCACCTTGTTGTGGTTTTCCTCATATTTGAGGAGAAGGAATTGTGGACATGCAGGGTCTTGTCCAGGTGGGATATCTCAGGTGTTGTGTTTGTATTGAAAAGGAACACAACTTTTGTCTAAACACTTCAGAAAAGCTGTGATTTTGAGAAATCATAAAGCAGGGGTTTAACATCTTCTGTTGAGAGGATTGAAGGAAAGCTCAAGTGCAAAAGGTGATTTTTAAGGTCTGTGGACTTTGCATCCCAAACTCTGAAAATTCCACTCATCAGCACAAGCCAGAAACCACTGAGAAACATCTTTAAAATCTAAATGAATGATTTATGTACATTTAAATTACAACAACAAATTACACACAACCCCCCTGAGGCAGCCTTTTGCTAGATCCTGTTCAATTCTGATAGATACCATTTTATTCATTAAATATTGCTGTTGCTATGAGTAATTAATAATAAATTTGCTTTCTGCCTAGCCCCTGGTGTTGATGGGTTTTGCAGAGGATCACTGGGGGTTTCTCAGCAGTTCTCCATGTGCTGCATTTCTCTTTTCCAGAGTACATTGCCATGTACACCTACGAGAGCTCGGAGCAGGGGGACCTCACTTTCCAACAAGGTGACCTGATCCTGGTGACAAAGAAAGATGGTGACTGGTGGACGGGAACGCTGGGTGATAAATCAGGAGTTTTCCCATCTAATTATGTGAGACTCAAAGATTCTGAGGTAGAGAAATGTTTTCTTTGGGGTTGTAGTGGCAGCTGCAAGGCAGGGCATCGTAGGGGAAATAAAAATACATTGCAGATTCACTGAGTGAGATTGGAAAAAACAATGACAACAATAATCATTGCATTTTACAGCTTAATGTCATTAATAACTTTGGGGATCATCCATTAAAATAATGCCTACATTGATGGTGCACTTGGCAGTTTTGTAGGCACTGATCAGACCAGCCATGATTCTTTTATTGCCCTGGTGAGTTCTCAATGCCTGAGCTGTGTCTTACTGCCATTATTAAAAAAACCCCAAAAATCTACACAGTAATATTTCAGTCTATTGTATTTTTTCCCTATCATTTCTTGCAATCAAGGAGAACAAATTTTGCACCAAAACTTTGCTAACTGCTGTATTTATTTGACAGATTTTGACTGAATAATAGAGGTTCTGTTTCATCTCTTTTTATCCTGAAATAATTCCATAGAACATGTAATTTTTAAGAATTTTTTGCTTTCTTTTTAAGTATTCTAAAGAGAGATGTTTTCTCATTTATATGACTGGAGAGGATAATTTATCTCCCAGTAGGAATTAGTTTAGATTCAGAGTTGGGCACATGACTGATGAGAAGGATTCTGGTTTATATCTCTGGAATAATAATAATGAGGGGGTTAAAGGTAAATAAATAAAAATCAGTGGATTTGGGGGAATCTGGCTGATAATGCACAAGAAGTCAGTGAAAAACTCTGCAACACAGAGCCTGAGCAGAGTCACTTCTCAAAACCATTCCTGCTGCTGGAGAAGCCAGAGGATAAATCCTGCAGTGAAATCTGATGGATTTCTGTAGAAAACCTTTCTACAGGAAATTCCAACAACATCCTCTGGGCCAGGACTAAAAAACTTGCAGTTAGAGATGTTCAGTATTGCAGTCCTTGGAGAGTTGGGATTGGGACTGTTGGCAAATCCTTGTGGAGGGCTCAGTTCTGAGCCCCCTTTTCTCAGAGTTTGGTGTTTCTGTCACCTCAGCTTGTCCAGGGCTGCACCAGCTCAGTGCCCTTCACCCAAAACTGCTCCAAGTGCCCTTTTTGCTGGGGAAAATCCCACCTTCAGCTGAAATCTTGGTGAGAGAGGGAGGAGAAAGCACAGAGCCCCTGCTGCTGGGGTGTTGTTTTCATCCTGCAGGACACGGAGCTGGCTCCAAGTGGGTGACTGGGTTTTGCTCTCCAGCCTGGCCCCAGAGCCAGGTTTTGCAGAGGATTTCACAGTCCTGGCTCTCTGGGCACTCAGATGTGCTTGGACAGCTGCCTGGGCCTGGAAAATGTTCTGAGAAGAGAATAATTTCATGTATTCTGCACTATGAACAAGCCCAAAGAAAAGCAGGGATGATCTTTCAGCAGCAAGGGCAGTGTTTCTGGAAATGACTCAAAATCTCAATGGTTTCTACAGCAGAAAAATTTTTTTAATTTGTTCTTCTGTGCCAGGCTGTGCCCATTCACCTCAGGGTGCTAAAATAAACCATTCTCTGTTCCTTCAAGCTTCAGTTTATTAAAAAGGTGGGAAAGGCTTTGTCCTTCAGAGGAGCAATGGCACAATGGCTCGTTCTCAGGGTTTTCCTTTGGGACAGTAGATGGATTTTATTTTATCCAGGGTTTTATTCTGGACACTGGGGAGAATTCCCTCTGTGGGGATGGAGCTCATGGGGGGCTTGGAAACACAACAATTTCAACACCTCTGGTTTATAAAACCTTGCATAGAGGTTCAGAAAATAATCCCTGAATTGATCAAGTTGGGATTTGAAGGGTCCTGCTGTACAGCACAATTGGCAAGTCCCTGCTGGGGTTTATTAAATGGACAAAGCAAATCGTGCTCTGCTGGCTCAGGAGGGTTCATCCCTTGTCACAGAATTCCCTCAGGTGTTCAGGGAGTGTGCCAGGTGTGCCAGAATGCCCTCAGGTGTTCAGGGAGTGTGCCAGGTGTGCCAGGATGCCCTCAGGTGTTCAGGGAGTGTGCCAGGTGTGCCAGGATGCCCTCAGGTGTTCAGGGAGTGTGCCAGGTGTGCCAGGATGCCCTCAGGTGTTCAGGGAGTGTGCCAGGTGTGCAGGGGAGGTGGAACAGGCTCTGTCCTCGCTGCTGTGGTTTCTCTCAGCAGAAGGAATAGGAAATGCTGCTCCACCTCCAGAGTGGGCCAGAAATGGGGACCATCCTAAACGTGTTATTTGTGAATGTAGTTATTTATTGAAGTGCTGTAGGACTTGTCCTGTGTTCCTGCTGCTTTTGCACTGAGGATTCAGAGAATCCCCAAACACAGTTCAGACCCAGTCTGGCCAAGGTGGTTTTGAAGTTTCTATTTTAAAATCATCTCTGTGTTTCACAGTAAAGATGATGTCCCAGCCTGTTTGGTCTGTCCATGTGCTTCTAATCCAGCAGCAGGAATGCTGACCAGGGGATGTTTGGGAGCAGGGGGTTCTCTGAAGGTCCAGGCACTTGTTCTTTCCTCTGCCAGAAGCACTTCCCAGAGCAGAAGGAATTCCTGTCAGTGCTTTGGTTCATCCCCTCCCTGGGGCTGTCGAGGCCATGTCCCCCTGTCCCAGAGCTGCACTGGGATCTGCCCCTGATCCCCTGTGGGGCTCTCCTGGCTCCCTGCTCTGTGACCCAGCCCACAGGGCTGCAGGGGAGGGTGGGCAACTGAGGAGAACCAGAGGAATGCAGGGAGGAGAGGAAGATTTGCTGCTCTGTGGGCTGTAAGTAATAATGTGACAGTGACAGGAGAGGAGCACTGAGACATCAGGGCAAGCTGGAGATGTATCCAATAACCCATGGATTGAATGGCCCTTTTCTCTCAGCCACTGAGCTGTTCTTTAGGTACTCCTCAGTTTAATTTCTGCCAGAATCCCCAAGCTTTCAAAGCATCAGTTGACAGGGAGAATATGGAGGAAGAAACTGTTTTTTCCACAGAGGATTTGGGATTCTGTGGAAGCCTTCAGGTTGTTGGGTGTTGGCTCCAAGTTTGTAAGGAGGATCCTGAAGGTGAAGAAGGTGAAGTTGAGGGAGGTGAAAATGTTGAAGCAAGAGGACATTTGTGTTCCCCAATATTTCTGGCCACAGTTCAGTTCAGATTTAAGTTGCTGTTGCCCACCTCAAACCTCTTCATTCAGACATAGAACTGTCAGTGGCTTGGAGGAAACTGCAGGAATGATTTAGGGGGCAGGAACTGGAGTGACCTCAGGGTTTGCTGGATTTCCTGAGGCTGTTCAAAGGCTTTGCCTGTCGATCCCTTGGGTGCTGATGTTCATCCCTCACCTCACCCTGTCTGGGTGCAGGGAGTTCCGCAGGAATATTTGCAATCCAGCTCTTTGGAGGGATGAAAACTATTGTTGTTTCAGCTCACCTCCACAGAATTCTGCAGATATATGGACTTGGAATTCCAAATGGGATCTGTCTTGGAATTCCAAATGAGATCTACTTTGGAATTACAAATGGGATATATTTTGGTGTTACAAATGGGATATCTTTTGGAATTTCAAGTGGGATCTACTTTGGAGTTACAAATGGGATCTGCTTTGGAATCACAAGTGGGATCTGCTTTGGAATTATAAATAGGACCCACTTTGGAATTCCAAGTGGGATCTGCTTTGGGATTCCAAGTGGGATCTGCTTTGGGATTCCAAGTGGGATCTGCTTTGGGATTACAAGTGGGATCTACTTTGGAATTCCAAATGGGATCTGCTTTGGGATTACAAGTGGGATCTACTTTGGGATTGCAAGTGGGATCTACTTTAGAATTCCAAATGGGATCTACCTTGGTATTTGCAACCCCTGAAAGGGTTTAAGTCTGCACTTCTGCATTAACAAATCATCCACTTCATGCTTGGTATTTATTCCCAGATATTTATTAGCATCTAAAATATTAAGGATTTGTGTAAGGACAGAATTTCCTGTGGGGTTTTGACTCCCATGCTTGTTGAGTGTGTTGAGTGAAGCTTTGTAAATCATTTTCATGTGCTGGAGAAAGAAACCTGAGTGCTAAACTTGCATCTTGTTCTCCATTTCAAGGCTCCAGGAGCAGCTGGGAAAACGGGAAGCTTAGGGAAGAAACCTGGTGAGTCAAATACTGTGACAGCACCTTCCCTCTGTTCTTAAGTGTTCAATTCAGTGGCAACAAAACCTTTTCTGTGAAAATAGAGTATGGCTGCTCTTGCTCATCTTGGAGTAGTTTGCACTGATCAAAACCGTTATAAAACAACTGGAATAAATGAAGTTAATAAATAATGTAACTGTAATAAAAGAATTCATCCTCTCTAATCATTCTAGTGTGTCAATCACTAAATAACACCAAGCTAGAGAAGAAAAATCTACATGCTCCAGAGTGAGTGTGAACTTCCTGATGGATTGCTCAGCAGAGCAATGGGAGCCATCCCCTTGTCCTGGCATTCCAAGCCTTGGCCAAAGTCCCTCTCCAGGTTTCTTGGCTGTGAAAGCACAAGACAGGGGGAGGAATTTCTAATTAAATGCAGCAGGTGCTGGCAGGAGAGTGAAAGGTTTAAGCAGAGAAAAACCAAGAACAGAGTCAGTGCTGGGTGAGGGCAGACCAGGAAGTTGTTGGCTGTGCTGCTGGAAAGGGCAGGGCTGGATGGGATCTTGGGCAGGAATTGTTCCCTGGCAGGGTGGGCAGGCCCTGGCACAGGGTGCCCAGATTTGCTGTGGCTGCCCCTGGATCCCTGGCAGTGCCCAAGGATGTCCAGGCTGGACACTGGGGCTGGGAGCAGCCTGGGACAGTGGGAGGTGTCCCCATGGTAGGGGGTGGCACTGGAGGGGCTTTAGGATCCATCCAACCCAGGCCATCCCATGACTCCATGAATTCGTGTGCTAATCCCAGATCCAGGTTTAAAGCGCCTTTATTCCTCAGCTCTGGGCCTTTCCATCCCCTGCCTGGCTCCCCCTGTCCCTGCCTCTCCCTGCTGACAGATCCCGAGGGAGGTTCTGCTGTGTCCTTTGCAGTGCCCTTGGATTGCTCCTCATCCTCTGTTCCTCATCCTCCTCATGCTGCTCCTTTGTATCTCAGCTGCTTCTCTGATCATTTTTGATTTTTCTAATGATCCTTTCCTCCTGAATTTCACGTCAATCATTTGATCATTTCCACATTAGGCTGCAACTCTTTGTTTCTTCCTTGCACCAAACCCTCCCTCAGGTCCCACCTTCCAGTGTTCATGGATTCCTCTGCCTCCAGCTGCTTTTGGAATGAATCCCTAAGGGATGAATTTCTGTCCTGGAATCCCACAGGGAAGGGAAGGTTCAGCAGCACCAGCCCCACTCTGGGTGTGTTAAACATGGCTTGGTGACAGGGCTAAGCCTGCCTTTGGGAGGACACCAGAATTCCTGCAGCTCCTGTCAGCTCCAGCTGGATCCAAACCTGGGTTAACCCTGTGGGCACCAGAATTGTCCCCTGCCTTTCCACAAGCACTGTGGAGCAGAGGAAACTCCACCACCTGCTCTGGGTTATCCCTG
Source organism: Eopsaltria australis (assembly GCA_034509425.1). Lineage (NCBI taxonomy): Eukaryota > Metazoa > Chordata > Aves > Passeriformes > Petroicidae > Eopsaltria > Eopsaltria australis. Next base: position 98,047 of record JAVTVJ010001191.1, on the reverse strand, counting down.
GAATTGTGAGCTCCCAGTTCCTCTGTGCTGGGATGGGACCAAACAAAGCCCCTGTTCTGTGGGAGCCTCCATGGAACAGAGGTTCCCAGAGAAATCCTGTTTGCACTTGGAAAACATTCATGTTTGGGTCAGGTGGGGAAAAATTTTCTGCCAGCCTTAATTTGCACCTCTTGGTGCAACTTCTTTGTGTTGTCACTGCTGTCTCCTGTTCTTAGGGAGCTCAGTGCAAAATTTACTGGAAAACACTGGATTTTCAGGGCTGTACATTATTATTATTATTATTATTATTATTATTATTATTATTATTATTATTCTCTATTTCAAACATTTTTGACCTCCTGCCACAGAGCTGCTCCACCTCTGCTTTGTTATTTATTTATTTATTCCTGTAGTGCTCTGACCCTCTCATTTATACAATTACTACGTGTATTCATGGAAATACGTAAATCCATGATCATTTTATGGGAAGAAATAACACAGTCTTGTAGCAGAATAATGATGGATAAAAAATGTGCAGGTTTTTTCAAATTAATCTGCTTTTTCTCCTCTGCTTCAACAGAAATTGCCCAAGTTATTGCCTCTTACACAGCCACGGGCCCAGAACAGCTGACTCTTGCTCCTGGGCAGCTGATTCTCATCAGAAAGAAGAATCCAGGTGGTTGGTGGGAAGGAGAGCTCCAAGTTAGTTCCTTTTTTTTTCCTAGTAAAATTCCATTTTAAAAAATTGTCCTTTTTTAGTAGTTCAAAATGCTGAATGTGTCGATGAGCAATAAATTTTACATTTGCAGTCCAGCTCTTCCAGTAAAACTCCTTCCCAGTAAAACTCCTTCCCAGTAAAACTCCTTCCCAGTAAAACTCCTTCCCAGTAAAACTCCTTCCCAGTAAAACTCCTTCCCAGTAAAACTCCTTCCCAGTAAAACTCCTTCCCAGTAAAACTCCTTCCCAGGAGCAGCCCCACACCTTGGATTTGGGATGCTCTGGGAGGCAGGAGAGCAGCAGGAGCTCAGCAGGGAGGGGAGCTCAGGCCTTGGTTTGGCTGTTTGGATCCTCCCAGGTTTGTGAGAGTAGAACTGCACAATTTGGTGCCCCTGAAGGAGGTTCTGTTTGGTTTGGGGTTTTCAGCAGGAAATACGAGATGGGGAAATGCCATTGATTTATTTGTGCAGGGCAGATGCTCAGATTAATTCAGTTGTTTTTAACACTTTGTACTTGCCCTTTTTGCCTTTCCTGGTAATATTTTTTTCATTTTTTTGTGGAGGAATTCTCTTCCAGGGTTCCTTTGGGTTTTGCTCTCACTAGCCTTGACGCTGTTGGTAACTTTTAGCTTTAAAGAGTCTTCAATAATTGTTTTTTTAAGGCAGAAAAGAAACTTCTTGGGGCAAGAGCTGCCACAGTGATCACTGAGCAGCTGCTGTGAGGCTCTGATACAATTAAATTGTGGTTGTGTAAATCCTCACATGTAAATTCAGATGCTTTAATGGCTCACATGTGGTTTTACAATTGGGTTTTACTTCGTTAGCAATCCCTGACTGTTCTTTTTTTTTTTCTCCTATTCCACATTTGGGGATCAGAGTGAAGAGAAAATAAAGCAAATGTTTTAAGCATTATATTGCTGGTTTAATGCAGTGTTCAAAAATATCTTAAATTATCTAAATACACTTCAGGTGAAGTGTTTTCTAGTAAAGATTTAGGGAGGAAAGTAGTTCAAGATTAGTAAATCCATTTGATGGCTTATTTTCACCAAGTTAACATTAATCTGTTTTTGAAAGGAAAGGTTCTTCCTGCCCAAGATACCAACCTTATTCTAACACAAACAGGGAGTAAACAGTTAAATCATTCTTGATCTAGATTTAGAAGCTGGGATTCAAAGTTTTGGAAGAACCTTTCTTACTGTAAGGAATTTTTAGGGATTTGATTTGCAATGGACGTTGGATTTGGGGAAGTAGCAGGAGGAGGTTTCCTGCTCTGGTCACACAAGGCATTGAAAGGCTTGGATATGTTTCTGTAAAAGAAAAGAAGAAATTTGGATTCTTAATCTCTGTTTAAACTGTCCCAATCTGAGAATCCATTTAAATATAATTCTTCACATCACAAACGAACATTTAATTAGAACTATTAATAATATTACATGTTAACATTCTAATACTCAACCAGTGCCACAGAACAGCTGAGTTTTCCCTCACGTAATCCCTGTTCCATGCTGAGCTGGCCCTGGTGTCCCCCCTGGTGCCTTGCCCTGCCAAGGCCCCGGCTGAGCCGCGCTGTCTCCGCAGGCGCGGGGCAAGAAGCGCCAGATCGGCTGGTTCCCCGCCAACTACGTCAAACTGCTGAGCCCTGGCACCAGCAAGAGCACCCCCACCGAGCTGCCCCGGCCTGCAGCACCCTCAGGTGAGCCCTGCCACCCTGCCCTGGGGCCTGGAGCTGTGCTGTGCCCTCTGCTGGGAGGGGTGGGTGCTCCGGAGCAGCTGGGGTGTTCTTCAGTCCCATCCCTGCACTGTGGGACAGGAGCTCTGAGCTCTGGGATGTTCCTCCACCTCTGCACTGTGGGACAGGAGCTCTGAGCTCTGGGGTGTTCTTCAGTCCCATCCCTGCACTGTGGGACAGGAGCTCTGAGCTCTGGGGTGTTCCTGTGTCCCATCCCTGCAGTGAGTGTGGGACAGGAGCTCTGAGCTCTGGGGTGTTCCTGTGTCCCATCCCTGCAGTGAGTGTGGGACAGGAGCTCTGAGCTCTGGGGTGTTCCTCCATCCCTGCAGTGAGTGTGGGACAGGAGCTCTGAGCTCTGGGGTGTTCCTGTGTCCCATCCCTGCAGTGAGTGTGGGACAGGAGCTCTGAGCTCTGGGGTGTTCCTGTGTCCCATCCCTGCAGTGACTGTGGGACAGGAGCTCTGAGCTCTGGGGTGTTCCTCCATCCCTGCAGTGAGTGTGGGACAGGAGCTCTGAGCTCTGGGGTGTTCCTCCATCCCTGCACTGTGGGACAGGAGCTCTGAGCTCTGGGGTGTTCCTTCATCCCATCCCTGCCCTGGCTGTGGGACAGGAGCTCTGGGATGTTCCTCCATCCCATCCCTGCCCTGGCTGTGGGACAGGCACTGCAGAGGCTCAGGAGGATCCAGGGCTGGGCAGCTGAGGCTCCTGTCCTGCAGAGCCCCCCTTGGTCCTGAGGTGACATGGGACAAACCCCCCATGGGGAGGGAGCTTTCCTGCTGCACTTTAGGGTTTGGGGAAGGACCCAGGAGCCACAGAACAGGAACATTTCCACAGAATCACAGCATGGCTGCGTGGAAGGGGCTTTCCAGGTCCCATTCCATGATCCCAGTTTGTGGAGCTGGGGCTGCCTGGCCCCTCTGGTGGTTGTTACAAAGATCCAGAAAATGCCTTCTCTGAAGCCTCATGAATTTGGGTTTAGAGAGGTAACTCAGCATTGAGACACAGCCTTTCAGAAGGAAATATGATGAGATCTTTTTAATATATTTTTGAAATTATTTCAGGTTTGACAATCTGGGACTTTTCCCACATTCTAAATTTTACAGAATAAACTTTTTGCGTTGCCTGCAGAACATCAAAATCGTAATTAAACTGTAATTAAAAAGAGAGAAGCTGTTTGGCAAATTGAAATAAGTTGCTGGCTTGGTACAAGGATGAAAATAAAAGCAAATTTTCAGATTAATCCACTGGAGAGAACCTGCCAGCAAGGCTCATTAACAGAAGTCTGGTGGGAAAAACCAGAAGCCCTGTGGCCTGGCAAAGAGAAAACAGCAGAAAAATAGAGGGGATTATTTATTTAAGTGAACAGTCCTGCTGCTTCAGAGAGTTCAGGGACCTGCTTTGTCAGAAGTGAGCAGAACCAGCTGCATCCTGAGATTGGATGAGTTCCACTGCAAAGGAATAGAAAATCCCTGCTGGAACCAGTCCTGGGGTGCCAGCAGAGCGGCCTGGATGGCCTGGGATGCTTTCTGTCCAATTCTGTTCATTTTCTCGCATATTTTCCAAGAGTTTTGTGTTCAGAAAACCTCAGTGGGACAACAAGGGCATCACCATTGGCTTCCTTTTGGATTTTGCAGCTTCCAATAGTGGAAGTTCAGATGTGTCCCAGATTTTCCTGTCCGTTGACCAGTCCTGGTGGGGGCCAGGTTGGAGCAGCCTGGGACAGTGGAAGGTGTCCCTGCCCATGGCAGGGGTGGGAATGGATGGGCTTTGAGGTCCCTCCAACCCAGGCCCTGCTGGGATTCCATGAAACCCTTTGGGAGTTTTAAACCTGAAACCCTTTGGGAGTTTTAAACCTGAAACCCTTTGAGAGTTTTAAACCCCTGGAGTCACTTTGGGAGGAAGGGGAGGGGGGGGGCTCTGGTCACTGCAGAGTCCTGGAGCTGCCCTGAGCCATGGACAGTGTCCAGAGGTGACCTCTGCATGTGGGCAGGCTCAGGCTGCAGAGCAGGGCAAGGTTCTTCTCCCAGAGGGTGCTGGGCACTGCCCAGGCTCCCCAGGGAATGGGCACGGCCCCGAGGCTGCCAGAGCTCCAGGAGCGTTTGGACAGCGCTGCCAGGGATGCCCAGGCTGGGATTGTTGGGGGGATCTGGGCAGGGCCAGGGCTGGCTCAGGGATCCCTGGGGTGGCTCAGGGACCCCCAGGGTCCCTCCCTGCAGGGTGCCCTGTGCTGGGGTGGCGCAGCCCCAGGTGAGCCGTGTCCCTTGCAGTGTGCCAGGTGATCGGGATGTACGACTACAGCGCGCAGAACGACGACGAGCTGGCCTTCAACAAGGGCCAGATCATCACCGTGCTCAACAGGGAGGACCCCGACTGGTGGAAGGGGGAGGTCAACGGCCACGTGGGGCTCTTCCCATCCAACTACGTGAAGCTGACCACGGACACGGACCCGAGCCAGCAGTGTGAGTGTCCCGCGGCGCGGCCCCGCCCCTCCCCAGGTGGAACATGCAGCATTGCCCGGCCCCGCTGCCCCCGGGCTCTTTGAAGACCTTCTGTCCCCGTTGTGTTTGGTTGGTTTCGTTCCCATCCCCCCCGTAGCACCTTCCCTTCCCACGCCCATCATTTTTGCTCCACGCCTCGCCACGCCTGCCTCATTTCCCCAGCTTGGATTTGCTCATTGTTTTGTTTTGCTTATGTGTTGTTTTCCTCCTTTTTCTAGGAATCATATGTTGTCCATCCCCCACTCAGGCTTGAAAGTCCTCAAAGAGACCCACTATCCCATAGCAGTGCCCAGAGGGATGATGGGAGATGCAGCCTTGATCATGTGCCTTCCAGCATGATCATCTACTGCCTTCTGAGTCAAGAACACACTGCACAGCAGTTTTACCTCATTTGACATTTAATTGCATGGAATCGCAATGGTTGAGTTAATTACCGACAAAATTAAACTGATTCAAAACAAACAAAAAAAGACAACAAAACGAAACAAAAAACACACAAAAAATAAAAATCAGAGGATAGTGGGTCCTTTTGTGGCTTTCAGAGTTACCAAACTAATTTTTCCACCTTTGCACAGGTGCTTTTGGTAGTTTTAAAAATTATTTTTTAAAGATATATTTTAGCCTTTTAAAGGAAAAGTATAAATTAAATTTCTTCATTGCAATTTTGTTTGTGCAAAAAGACCCACTATCAAGGAATGCTGCATGTGCTATTAAAATTGTTCCAAATGTCCATGAATTGGAGACTTTATGTATCTTTCTTTTTTTATTGTTCACTTGTCCAGTGTTGTCAATATGTCTTTTTTTTTTTTGTTGTTGTTATTTTAATTCTCTTTTTTTTTTTTTTTTTTTTTTTTTTTTAATTACAAAAGAACAGAAGGAGTTAAAATCAGTTTAAGGAAGTTTAAATGTGCCCAGTTCCAGGTATTTTGTTGTAGTTACTGTACTGTTTGTATCAGGTGTTGTTGTTGAGTGTGTAACCCATTGTGGAGGGCAGGAACGCCCTCCTCCCGTGCCACAGGCAAACCTGGAGCGATGTTTTTTCCCCAGCTGTGTTCATTTGATTTTGCACATTGCTTGTAGCTGCAAACACTGAGCAAACAGCCTGGTTTGTGGCGTGTCCCTGGGTTTGTCCCTGGGTCAGCAATGGGGGAATGGTCACTCCTGGGGGGGCAGAGTTCCCCCCCTGGCTCCCCTCGGGGACATCGGGGCTCTCAGTTGTGCTTTCTGTGGAACAACACGTTCTGAACGAGTCATTTCCCTGACAAGAACGAATGTATAGAACTCTCTCCCTGCAATTAATTTCCAATGTTTACATTTTTTTAAAACTAGACTGTGGAATTTATACAGATTAATATGAAATGGAGCTTTCAGTGGAGTTGTAGCTGTGCCGTAGCCGAGCCGTGGCCGCCTCTGCAGCGTTAGTTGCTGGCTCTTGCTGAAATGCCTGGTGCTGGCAGTGCCTCCTCCCCATGCCTGGAGCACAACAGAGCCCTGCTACTAACGAGTTACCACTGAGTTACTCCTGGTTTGTGTCCCACCCACTGTCCCCGAGCTCCTGCTGGCACCTGTAGCACTCCCAGCCCAGCTCCCCGCTCCCGACCCGTCCTGCGGTGCAAAGGACAAGTGAAGCTCCTTACTCAGTTGCACTTCAGTATTTCATCACTATGAATGTAAATTATATAAATATATAAAAACCTGCAGCTTTAACAACTGTAATACAGCCTTTCCAATTAGTTCCATGTATAGAGAATTAAATCCTTCGTACAAAAGAGGCCGACAGTGTTTGTTGTGTCCTTGCTGGGTCACGCCGAGCTCGCCGAGGGATTTGCCACGGCCTGGAGCCTCTGCCCCTCCCAGTGACACTGCCTGGGTCCTTGGAACTTTATTTCAATGGAATTGCTCCCTCTCCCCTCCCAGTGACACTGCCTGGGTCCTTGGAATGTTGTTGCAGTGGAATTACTCAGATTCATCACCGTTATCTGCAGCCTTTTGCCCCTTCAGCTCATGGGGGGGATTCCTGGCGTGTCCTTGGACTCCTGGTGGGTCCCTTCCAGCTTGGGATGTTGTGGGATTCTCTGATTCCCTGTCCAGGGTTTCTTTTAATAGATAAATTTATTCTTTCTTTCTTTGCCCTGGATTTACCTGGATTTGGGATGTGTTTTATGCCAGAATCTCAAGTCTGAAAATATTCACAATTGCACAGATTTTCCTTCTTTTCAGGCCAGTATTTAAATGGTAACACATCCTGCATTTCTACCATAAGGAAAGAATTCTTCTCCACCATGGCCACTGCAGAAATGGAACAGCACATCCCACATGGGATTTTTTCAGTGCTCTCTGAAGGGATGGAGCCAGGTTGGACTCCACTCTGTCAGTATTTTGTGCATGAACTGATATTTGAATGAGAGGATCTCTCTCTTTTCCCATCCTGAGCTGCTGGGTTGAAAAACTTCCTGGACTAAAAGCACTGGCCCTTGGGGACATGGTGGGCCCTGTGACTTCAGGCCAGAAATGCATCTTGAATCTGTACTGAAATATTTGCAATACTTCAGCTGCAGGGGATTCAAGTGCTGCTCTTTTATTTCTCTTTACATCAAGTGAGAGGAAAAATAAATCTCCTCCAGTGCCCTGCAGGGTGCAGGTTCTGCCCGTGAATTCCAGGGGCTGCCACTGGAGCCTTTCAAAATCACCGAGTCCTGAAAGCTCCCGGCGGCAGCTCTGCAGTGACAGGGGAGGGACAGTCTGGAGCTGTCCCTGTGACTCTCAGGGAATCCCAAATCCCTGAGGCTGGCAAAGCCCTGCCAGCCCATGCAGTCCCAGCTGGGCCCTGTGCCCACCTTGTCCCCAGCCCAGAGCACTGAGTGCCACCTGCAGCCCTTCCTTGGCCACCTGCAGGGATGGCGACTCCAAAGCTCCCTGGGCAGCCCCTGCCAAGGCCTGAGCTCCCTTTCCATGGGCAAATTGCTCCTGCTGTCCAAGCTGAGCACACACGAGGCAGAAGAACAAAATCAATCTCATTTACAGTCCCAAACACACTCTGTGGTGGCTCAAGTGACAGACATTGACATCCCTGTAATATTTATTTCCTCCATGAGTCCCTAAGGCTGCTCTGATAGCTCGGCAGGGAGGGTTTCATCCTCCTCCTGCTCCTCAGGGATTCTCCCTGAGCTGCAGAACAGGGCAGTGCAGTGACTGCTTTACCTGTCTGCACTTGTCTTGATGGATATGAATATATATAAATATATATGTGAGAAAGGGAGTGTGACACTGACTGCCCAGATTTGCTGTGGCTGCCCCTGGATCCCTGGCAGTGCCCAAGGCCAGGCTGGACACTGGGGCTTGGGACAGGGGTGGCACTGGATGATCCCTGAAATCCCTTCCCATCCCAATCATGCTGGGATTCTGTGAGTTTGTTCTTTATATTCCCTTCTCTGTGCCAATTCCTTTCTCCCATTGCACAGGAATTGTCACTTGAGGAATGGAGAGGAGACTGGCATTCCAGATGCTCCCAGTGCTGCTGGATTTTATTCTTCGCTGTTTTTTCTGTTTGTGGGAATTCCCTCTGCATTCAACTCCTGACAAAGAATTCCCATGGATGTTCTTCCAGGGAATTTGTTCCTTTCAATAATTGAAATCTGTCCAAAACAACTCCAAGTCTGAAACATTGGTTTATCAGGAACCTTTTGCTTTATATTCAGGATCAGTTTTATTTGAACCTCAATTCTTTGGGAGCTTCAGTGGCTTCACTTTCTGTCCCCATGAGCCCACTGAGCACATTTTATTCCCATAACCAAAATAATTGAAATTCTGGTTTTGTTCTCTGGTTTTAAAGTACCTTTTAGTTCTTTGTGGCTGTTGACTCCAGCTATTTAACTTGTTCAATAGCAACTTCTGTGCAGCAAATTCAGATGTCAAATGGCTTCTTTTTAACTTTATTTTAGACAACTTCAGTAAATTCAGGGACAATATGCATCAAACATCAGTTGAATTGACACAGAGAACAGGATCACAAACTGCTCCTCAGCTGAACACGGAGCTGAGTGACCTTTGGGTTCCAGGACATTGTCCTGGTGCAGTTCAAAATGAAAATTGGTTTCACCAAGACTTCACTGCCCACCTGGGCACTGTAATGGGCAAAGCATCTGAACTGAGCTGGGAGGGACCCCCAGGGATCACCCAGTGCCAGAGCCCCCAACAATCCCAGCCTGGGCATCCCTGGCAGCGCTGTCCAAAGGCTCCTGGAGCTCTGGCAGCCTCGGGGCCGTGCCCATTCCCTGGGGAGCCTGGGCAGTGCCCAGCACCCTCTGGGGGAAGAACCTTGCCCTAAAATCCACCCTAAATCCCTCCTGGCCCAGCTCCAGCAGGATCCTGTCCCTGCCCCAGAGTAGATATTGGAGCTGTCCTTCTGCCAGATGAAAGTGAAAATATAATAAAATATTGTTTGGTAAAAGGTTGGAACATTTAAAACACTGCATTTGGTTCCCACATTCCTGGTCCCAAGTGAAGAGCCTGCACAGCCCCTTTCTTTGTGGAATAGCTGTGAACTGGGGCTGTGCAGTTCCTTCTGCTTGGAGCCCTGGCTGCTGCTCCTGACTCTGCTGCTGCTGTGCCCTGAGTGCCCCGGGGCTCACACGGGCCCTGGGGCACAATTCAGAGGTGAGATTTAGTTCCCTGCTGTGTTCTGAACCATTCCAGGGCTTGGCTAACTCTGTGATTTACATTTTTGGGTGCATTCTTGCCCTCACGTGTGGGATTTTACTGTCCCCAGGCAGCCTCTGGAACGGGATTGGCAGAATCAGTGACTCATGGAATGGCTGAGGTTGGAATCACCACCATGAGCCACATCCCCAAGGGCCACATCCACACCTTTGAACACTTCCAGAGAGGGCAGTTCCACCTCTAAATAGTGCTTCAAGTTGTGCAGGTGGGACTGCCCAGGGTTGTTCCCAGGTCCTTCCATGCACCTCAGAGGGAAGGGCTCTGCTCTGACAGGAAATGGACACCCTGCTCTGCTTGAGAAATCCCAACTGTGCTGAAATCATTGAAAATAGCTGAGAAATGGGATTGGCCATTGCAGGTGCTTGATGTGGAGAGATCTGTTCGATCCCAGACAATGTCCTCAGCAAAGCCTGGGATGGTCTCTCAGTGCAGGGTCCATCCCACGAGATTTAAGGGGAATTGGTTGCATCTGAAGTGGGTGCTGAGATTGTTGAATGTTGAAATGCTGTGATTTAAAGAACAGCATTGCTGGGGCCCCTCGAGGGCTGTGTCCAGGTGTGGCTCCTGCAGGAGAGACCTGGAGGGGCTGGAGCGTGTCCAGGGCAGGGAACGGAGCTGGGAAGGGGCTGGAGGCCCAGGAGAGGCTGAGGGAGCTGGGAAAGGGCTGAGCCTGGAGCAAAGGAGGCTCAGGGGGGACCTTGTGGCTCTGCACAAGTCCCTGCCAGGAGGGGGCACAGGGGGGGTCGGGCTCTGCTCCCAGGGAACAGGGACAGGAGGAGAGGGAACGGCCTCAGGCTGGGCCAGGGGAGGCTCAGCTTGGACAGCAGGAGCAATTTGCCCATGGAAAGGGAGCTCAGGCCTTGGCAGGGGCTGCCCAGGGAGCTTTGGAGTCCCCATCCCTGCAGGTGGCCAAGGAAGGGCTGCAGGTGGCACTCAGTGCTCTGGGCTGGGGACAAGGTGGGGACAGGGCCCAGCTGGGACTGCATGGGCTGGCAGGGCTTTGCCAGCCTCAGGGATCCTGGGATTCTGGGAATAATTTACCTGAGTGAAGGGGTGCTCTCCTGGTGTGCTGTTCCCTTCTCCTTAAGGATTTGGAGGAAAACTGTGCCAGCATTTCTGCCTGTTCCTGATTCCCTCTTACAGGACACATTCCTGTCTCCTGTGACCTTGTCACTACAGACTGGGCCAGCACGAGGCTTACAGGGAATTCTGGCAGTGGCCCTGATTAGAAAACCTCCCCAGATGAAAAGGAATCAGCAGTGAGCCCATGGATGTGGATCAGTGATTTCCACCCTTCCCAAAAAGCAGCATCTTTTTTTAGGCTCAGTGTTTCTCTTGGGAGACCCAGATCTTCAGGGCTGACTTTGTAAGGAAGAGGAACAACATCTGTACTCTGCACAAAGAGATTTGAAATGATTTTTTTGCATTTCTGGAGCCCTTTGATCTGCAGGGTCTGTGGTGCTGGGAGGTCAAGGTACGGATCTGTAGCTACAACATTTGCCTGTTGGTTCTCCCAGTCCAGCCAGAGTGGCAGAATGCATGGACTCACTCTCTGAGAACAAACCAAGTTAATTATTGTCCTGTCCTGGCTTTACTGGATTGAAGCAAAGAATTGCCCAGATTTGCTGTGGCTGCCCCTGGATCCCTGGCAGTGCCCAAGGATGTCCAGGCTGGACACTGGGGCTGGGAGCAGCCTGGGACAGTGGGAGGTGTCCCTGCCATGGCAGGGGTGGCACTGGGTGGGCTTTGAGGCCCCTCCCAACCCCAACCATTCCAGGATTCTGTGCTCACTGGAATTCAGTTCACCAAAGTTCTTTGGCATCCATGAAAAACGAGCCAGACATTTCCACTTGGAAAGGAACCCAGTTCTTCTTCTGTGTTTTTAATACAAAGACAAGAAAAATCTCTGTTCTTGTGCACCTCACAAAGAAAATCCCCCACCAGGAAAGTCTCTTCTGGATGTTCTGCTCAGATCTGGGCTTTTTCCCCCAGCTATTTCATATCCAAAAGCAGAGTGTTTGTCGTGGCACAGCACAGCTGGCTGCCAAGGGAGCCACTGAAATGGTTCATTATTCACAACGTCAGTGCTTCCCCCAAGGCCTTGGTGCTTGGAATTCACCTTCAGGCCAAGGCCGTCACTTCTTTGAACAAGAACCTCCCCAGGGAAAAGCAATTAAACACTGGGGTCACCTCTAATGAAGCTCTGGGAGAACTGGGGCTGTTTCTTACACCTCTGGTTTACTTGGTACCAAAGGAGCTGCTCTGAAATCAGACATTTATTCACCAGAGATGAAATTTCTGGCTTTTGAGAGGGGTCAAAAATTCATTGTTTGGGCATAAAGTTGGTATTTCTCCAAATCTGCTTCTATTCCAAGCAAAGTTTCAATTGCACTTTGTGAAGGGCTCTGACATCCTGTGACTCAAGGAGATTTATCAGTGTGTCTGTGCTTCCAAACTGATCCCAACTCCCAACTTGATCTCAACTCCCAATCTGATCCCAGCTCCCAACCTGATCCCAGCTCCAACCTCATCCCAGCTCCAACTTGATCCATCCCAGCTCCAACCTGATCCCAGCTCCAAACCTGATCCCTCCCAGCTTCCAACCCAATCCCAGCTCCCAACCTGATCCCAGCTCTAACCTGATCCCAGCTCCAAACCTGATCCCAGCTCCAAACCTGATCCCTCCCAGCTTCCAACCCAATCCCAGCTCCCAACCTGATCCCAGCTCTAACCTGATCCCAGCTCCAGCCTGATCCCAGCTCCAAACCTGATCCCAGCTCCAAACCTAATCCCAGCTCCCAACCTGATCCCAGCTCCAAACCTGATCCCAGCTCCCAGCCTGATCCCAGCTCCAGTCTGAGCCAGCTCCAACCTGATCCCAGCTCCCAACCTGATCCCATCGCCAACCTTATCCCAGCTCCAGTCTGAGCCAGCTCCCAGCCTGATCCCAGCTCCAAACTTGATCCCAGCTCCCAACCTGATCCCAGCTCCCAACCTGATCCCATCTCCCAGTCTTCAGAGTCAGAGAGGAACCAGCCTTGCCTGTCTGTATCTCCTTTTCTGGGTTTGTTTGGTTTGGTTTTGGGTTTGGATTTTTTTGGTTATTTTTCTCAAATCCATCATTCCCCTTCCAGGAGCACAGATCAGTTAAAGCTGGTATTCCATGGAAACAATGCTGCTACACCTGGAGCTTTCCATTGGCATTGTCTGAGCTCCATTCAGGAGGCTGAAAATGCAGGAAATGCTCCCCAAGTATTAACTTTATATGCAAAGAACTGAAAGAGTCACCTGGGGCCTGATGTCTCCACAAGGAAAGTTTGTTCCCACGGGGAATATACTGAATTTGCTGAGGGGTGAGGGAAAGAATTCAGCTGGGGAATTTTGGTTGTGTGAAAACAGTTGAAATAGATCATTTGTAGAGCCAAACGTTTCCCACCTGTTTGAAATCAACTCTGCTTTTTGAAATGCATTGCATTTGAAGCACAAAAGTAGCAAAAACTGGAAGAAAACATTCTGTGTTCCAGTCTCAGAAGAACTTCATTAAGCTCAGCTGAAAAATTACGGCCTCCAGAAGAAAGAATGGAATTAAATGAGTAGGAAACAAAATTTGAGATTGTGGAACTGATATAAAAATCCTCCCATCTACAGGGGATCAGTGCAAGGGAGCTTTGCAGCAGTGAAAGGACAGAACTGCTGGAAGAGGAGCTCTCAGGGCCAGCCTTTCCCTGTGCTTTTAACACAAAGGAGAACAAAATCCACCCAAATCAGTGGAATCTGGGGATCTCCAGTGACCTTTGCATGTCCTGGCTCGAGCCCTTCAAGTATTTAGGAGCAGTTTTAAGCTGAAGTGTGAAGAAGTGAAGAGGCCCTGCAGGCCCTTCCTGAGCAGGATTTCTTTGGGCAGAGGGGTGAAGGTGAACCCTGAATTTGGAGCATCCATCAGCTGAGGGAATCATTCCAGAGTGCCCCTCAGAGCATCAGGGTCACTGCAGCTCTTCCCTAACTCCCTCTGGGATCTCTCTGCATTCTCCTCACACCACATGGAGTCCTTTCCCCCCTTTTCATCACCAGCCATCCCTGTGGGACTGGAATGACACAACCCAAGGGGATGGGACCTGCAGGGTGAGCTTGGCAATGGGCAGGCAGAGGTGAGGGGGACTTTAGACTTGGCCACCAGGGGATAATTCACTCGTAGGGATGGCCTTTGTTTTAATAAATTAAAAAGGTGTTAAATGGAACGTTCAGAGTCTCTGGGAGGTGAAGCACCGCTGGGGCTGTGCTGTGTGAACAATAATTGAGTGGTCAGAGCAGGAGGCAGTTCCTGCCCGTTCAGCGTGGCTGGAGCTGCCACAGGTGTGAGTCCCCCTGCAAAGAGCCAAAATAAAGCCCCGGGTGCTGTTGTGTTTTGCAGGGTGTGCAGACCTGCACCTGCTGGACATGCTGACCCCCACCGAGAGGAAGAGGCAGGGCTACATCCACGAGCTCATCGTCACCGAGGAGAATTATGTCAACGACCTGCAGCTGGTGACAGAGGTGGGGCAGCCTTGGCCACTCCTCCCTCAGCCAAATCAGCCCCTGCACGGTGCAGAGTTCCTGCATTTCACTGCAGGCTGCTGCCCTGGGGGGTCTCAGTCCAACCCTCGTTTATCTGTGTTTATAGACACAGCTGAGGGTGGTGCAGACTGTGCCAATCCCAGCACCAGGATGCTGAGGGTTGAAGAATCATTTCAGCAAACCCTTTTTGCTCCTGGCTCTCAGTGGTTATTTCTTGTGTGCAAGGTCTGAAACTTAAAGGAATGTTCTCAAATGAGGCACATTTCCCACACTCACAGTGGGGCTCAGTGATCACTTCCTGTGATTGGCTTTAGAGGGAGGGAAAAAGGAATTAGTACAGACAGCAGTGGACAATTCTTTTGCCAGAGAAGAAAAGCCCTTTTTTGAAGAGTTCAAGACAAGCAAACCTGAGCCTCTCAGAGAGATCAGAACTTCCCTAAAAGAGGCCAAAGTAAAACCTGTCTTCAGTTGCATTATCAAAGGAACCCTGGGATCTTTTGCAGGAGAGCTCTGCTGAAATTCCCAGGTGTCACACAGGTGATGCAGGTCAGAATTAACACCACCATCCCTCCAAATCCAGAGCATTCCCTGTGAAAGCCCTGATACCTGAGGGTCCCCTTAGTCCCAGCCATCCCAGGGAACACAATGGATGTCAGGGACACAGAACATGCTGGAAATCTGTCTGTACTTACCCTGTGCACCCTAAATGGCCTCGTTTCTGACTCCCCAGATCTTCCAGAAGCCACTGATGGAGTCTGAGCTGGTCACAGAAAAAGAAGTTGCCATGATTTTTGTTAATTGGAAGGAGCTGATTATGTGCAATATAAAACTACTGAAGTAAGTTGGTTTTTTTCCCCCACACACTTCACAAAAACAGAACCCTGGGCCTCTCCCCCTTTCAGCTGCATGACAATATCTGCCACTTCCACAAATCCTAACCAGAAGAGCCACGTGTTTCTCCTTGTGGGAAAGGGCAAACTGTGGGCAGTGTTGGCTGGGAGCTGTTGAGAGGAGCCCAGCATTTCTGTGCCATTTGCACTCACGTTGTTCCCGTGCTCCAGAAGGCAAATCCTCCTCTCCCCTGAGGAGCAGGGCTTGCCAAGGGCTTTCCCTGTCTGGTTCCAAAGGATTTCTGCCCAGAGCTCCCCTCTCCAAAGGCTCCTGGTGCTGCTGCCCCAAATCACTGCCATTGCCAGGGAAACTGAGTCAGGAGAATTAAACCTCCACCTTGAGAAGCAAAAGCATTAATAAACTTCTCTTTTCCCCTGTTGAGCTGCTAATTTTCACTGAACTTACAGGGATTTTACAGCTTTGTAATATCTCCTTATTTTTGTAATGAAAATGGCCCAGAAGTTGAAACATTGTGGTGGTGACAGGACAAATGACAATGGACCTTTCCTTAGGAAACCAGGCCAAAAACTCAGAGTGGTGGGGTTTTTCCCTCCCTCCCTCATCAGTAACTCTTTCTAAACTAATAGAAAAGGAAATTCCTCTCCTCTTTGTCTCACCTCTGATCTGGCATTGCATTAAAGTCCAGCAGCAGCTGGGTGACCACACTAGGGAGAGGCTGAGGGTGCAGCCTGGGTTCTTGTGCCTTGCACTAAACCTTGTGGCTGATGTGTTTATCCTTCTCTGGGTTCCCATAATGAATAAGAACCCACCCCTTTATTCCATAACTGAGGAGTGGCTCTTTGTCCCACCCCGTGCCCTGCCCCTGCCCAGGGCCCTGCGTGTGAGGAAGAAGATGTCTGGGGAGAAGATGCCAGTGAAGATGATTGGGGACATCCTGACAGCCCAGCTGCCCCACATGCAGCCCTACATCAGGTTCTGCAGCTGCCAGCTCAACGGGGCTGCCCTCATCCAGCAGAAAACAGATGAGGTGCCCGACTTCAAGGAGTTTGTCAAGGTAAGAGAAGCAGCAACCCCTGGGAATTGTGTGCATGTTCTCACTCAGCTGATCTGCTGAACAAACGGAGCCCCACCTCCAGGGCTGTGTCCAGCTGTGGCTCCTGCAGGAGAGACCTGGAGGGGCTGGAGTGTGTCCAGGGCAGGGAACGGAGCTGGGTAAGGGGCTGGAGGCCCAGGAGAGGCTGAGGGAGCTGGGAAAGGGCTGAGCCTGGAGCAAAGGAGGCTCAGGGGGGACCTTGTGGCTCTGCACAAGTCCCTGCCAGGAGGGGGCACAGGGGGGGTCGGGCTCTGCTCCCAGGGACAGGGACAGCAGGAGAGGGAACGGCCCCAGGCTGGGCCAGGGGAGGCTCAGCTTGGACAGCAGGAGCAATTTGCCCATGGAAAGGGAGCTCAGGCCTTGGCAGGGGCTGCCCAGGGAGCTTTGGAGTCGCTGGTTCTGGAAGTGTCCCAGAGCAGTCTGGATGTGGCCCTTGGGGACAGGGTTTGGGGTGATGCTGGTGCTGCTGGGGTGGCACTGGGTGATCCTGAAGGGCTCTTCCAGCTCTGGTGATTCTGGGATTCTTGCCCAGACAAGGCAGGTGTAGAAGTGTTGTAAAAACCACAGGGAATTCTCCTGCTGATGTCGTGATCTCAGAGCAGCTTTAGCTGAGGATTGGTGCTCATTTATTGCCTTCCCTTTTCCTTTCTTGGAGGAGCTCATTTTTCAGGGTTTACACCACCTGACTAACCAGATTTTGCCTCTCTAATGTTTCAGAGGTTAGCCATGGATCCTCGCTGTAAAGGAATGCCACTATCAAGTTTTCTACTAAAGCCTATGCAACGGGTAACCAGATACCCACTAATCATTAAAAATGTACGTTCCTCTGCACGCCTGCTGGGTTTGGTGCTGCTTTGCTTGCACCTTCACTACAGGCCTGTTTCCTTATTTGTGTCAGACTGTGAGATTTCTGATCTGCTGGGGAACGTGGGGGGTCCTTTAATATTTGATTCCAATATAAAAATGGGATCATTCCTTGGGCTTTGGCAAATGATTTGATAATTCTGTTTGAAATGGAGGTTTGAACCAGAAGGTGATGAGTGCTGAATGAAAACTTCAAATTCAGATAACAGGAGCAACAAGTGCACCTTGTGCTCGTGTTTGCCTTTCCCCCAGAGCCATTCCCTCCCCACAGGCCGGGAGGTGATGCTGAGCCTGGATTGCTGCAGGTTCCCCCCGTGCAGCTGCTGCTGCTGGGGGATTTACAGCCCTTCCCACTCCCATCCCAAATAACACCATGGAACCTGGCCCAGGGCTTTCACAGGGAATTATAAATGGGATGTTGGCATTCCAGGGATCCCTTCAGCAGCCGTGGCTGCGTTTCTGCGTTTGGCTGCTGTGGGTCAGAGGAGGCAGCAGCGTCCTGGTGCAAGGGCTGTGCAGGCAATCCAGCAATCCAGCTGTTCCCACATAGTGTTTGCCTCCCATTTCTCACCTCTGTCAAGGAGGAAAATAAACGTGGGACACGGACACAGCGGCTGGCTGTGCTGGAGACACAGCCCTGGGATGGGAGCGTGGGGCTGGCAGAGGCAGTGCAGCCGAGCTGAGGGGCAGGAGCCTGACGCCGGGTTTGTGTGTGTGCAGATCATAGAGAACACCCCCGAGAACCACCCTGACCACAGCCACCTGAAGCACGCGCTGGAGAAGGCGGAGGAGCTGTGCTCGCAGGTGAACGAGGGCGTGCGCGAGAAGGAGAACTCGGACAGGCTGGAGTGGATCCAGGCCCACGTGCAGTGCGAGGGCCTGTCCGAGGTAACCGCGGCTCGCCCGGCACCGCCCGCGCCTCCGCACGGCCCCGCAGCTCCGGCAGCGGCAGCCCCGGCGCCCCTGTCCTGTGCCACCTGTGCCTCCTGTGCCACCTGTGCCTCCCTCCTGTGCCACCTGTGCCTCCTGTGCCTCCTGTGCCACCTGTGCCTCCTGTGCCTCCTGTGCCACCTGTGCCACTTGTGCCTCCTGTGCCTCCTGTGCCACCTGTGCCACCTGTGCCTCCTGTGCCTCCTGTGCCCCCTGTGCCACCTGTGCCACCTGTGCCTCCTGTGCCTCCTGTGCCACCTGTGCCACCTGT
This sequence comes from Eopsaltria australis, assembly GCA_034509425.1. Lineage (NCBI taxonomy): Eukaryota > Metazoa > Chordata > Aves > Passeriformes > Petroicidae > Eopsaltria > Eopsaltria australis. Next base: position 79,843 of record JAVTVJ010001191.1, on the reverse strand, counting down.
GCCACTTGTGCCTCCTGTGCCTCCTGTGCCACCTGTGCCACCTGTGCCTTCTGTGCCATCTGTGCCTCCTGTGCCACCTGTGTCACCTGTGCCTCCTGTGCCTCCTGTGCCCCCTGTGCACCTGTGCCACCTGTTGCCTCCTGTGCCTCCTGTGCCTCCTGTGCCTCCTGTGCCACTTGTGCCACTGCTTGCCTCCTGCTCCTTCCTGGCCTCCTGTGCCTCCTGCCTCACCTGTTGCCCTCCTGTGCCTCCTGTCCTCCTGCTGCCACCTGTGCCTCCTGTGCCACCTGTGCACCCTCCTGTGCCTCCTGTGCCTCCTGTTCCTCCTGTGCCACCTGTGCCACCTGTGCCTCCTGTGCCACATGTGCCACCTGTGCCTCCTGTGCCACCTGTGCCACCTGTGCCACCTGTCCCTCCTGTGCCTCCTGTGCCCCGTGCCACCTGTGCCACCTGTGCCTGCCACCTGTGCCTCCTGTCCCTCCTGTCCCTCCTGTGCCACCTGTGCCTCCTGTTCCACCTGTGCCACCTGTGCCACCTGTGCCACCTGTGCCTCCTGTGCCACCTGTGTGCCACTGTGCCTCCTGTTCCACCTGTTGCCACCTGTGCCTCCTGTGCCACCTGTGCCTCCGTGCTTCCGTCCCTCCTGTGCCACCTGCGCCTCCTGTCCCTCCTGTGCCTCCTGTGCCACCTGTGCCTCCCTCCTGTGCCTCCTGTGCCACCTGTGCCACCTGTGCCACCTGTGCCACCCTCCTGTGCCTCCTGTGCCTCCTGTGCCACCTGTGCCACCTGCGCCTCCTGTCCCTCCTGTGCCACCTGTGCCACCTGTGCCACCTGTGCCACCTGCGCCTCCTGTGCCACCTGTGCCACCTGTGCCACCTGTGTCACCTTGTGCCACCTGTGCTTCCTGTGCCACCTGTGCCTCCTTAGGCCCCCTGTGCCTCCGTGCCTCCCTCCTGTCCACCTGTGCCACCTTGCCACCTGTGCTTCCTGTGCCTCCTGTGCCTCCTGTGCCACCTGTGCCTCTGTGCCTCCTGTTGCCCACCTGTGCACCTGTGCCACCTGTGCCTCCTGTGCCTCCTGTGCTCCTTTGTGCACCTGTGCCACCTGTGCCACTGTGCTTCCTGTGCCTCACTGGCCCACCTGTGCTTCCTGGCCTCCTGTGCCTCTGCCACCTGTGCCTCCTGTGCCTCCTGTGCCACCTGTGCCACCTGCGCCTCCTGTCCCTCCTGTGCCTCCTGTGCCACCTGTGCCTCCCTCCTGTGCCTCCTGTGCCACCTGTGCCACCTGTGCCACCCTCCTGTGCCTCCTGTGCCACCTGTGCCACCTGTGCCACCTGTGCCACCTGTGCTTCCTGTGCCACCTGTGCCACCTGTGCCACCTGTGCCACCCTCCTGTGCCTCCTGTGCCACCTGTGCCACCTGTGCCTCCTGTGCCTCCTGTGCTTCCTGTGCCACCTGTGCCACCTGTGCCATCTGTGCCCGGCTCCCTGCCCTCTGCACGAGACCCCCCCAGGCACGGGGAGGGGTCAACACCAGCATCCCTGTCCCTGTGCCACCTGTCCTGGGCTCCCTTTCCTCCTGCACATCATCCACCAGGCACGGGAGCATCCCTGTCCCTGTGCCACCTGTGCCCAACTCCCTGCCCTCTGCACATCATCCACCAGGCATGGGGAACAGCCAACACCAGCATCCCAACCCTGTCCCTGTCCTTGTCCCTGTGGCACCTGTGCACAGCTCCCTGTCCTCTGCACGAGATCCACCAGGCATGGGGAGCAGCCAGCCCTGGCATCCCTGTCCCCCCTGTGTCCAGCTCCCTGCCCACCTGCACGTGCTCCTGGTTGCTGTTCCTGCCCCTCGGGGTGAATCCTGCTTGGTTCCCTGGCCCTGGACCAGTCCCGGGTTCAGTGCTGCAATTTGCAGCCACAGCTTCCCAGTTTCCCAGTTCTTTGTGGTGCAGTGGGACTGCTGTATCCCAGCCCAAAGCTGTACCTGACCACTTTGGAGTGCTTTAAAAAACAAATATTTAAAAATATTTTCCATGATAAAGCTTTGTATACATTTGAAAACTCAAGAATACTCATCAAGTCTCTGGAGACTTTACAGAGAGAATCCCTGCCTCCCATTCCAAGTTGTTTCTTATGGTTACATGATAAGTTTCTAGAAGTATTGTGTTTGTATGTCCTGCAAAAGGAAGGAGGATATTCTGATGGCAGAGGCAGACAGACCACAACTTGATTTTCAAAGTTTTGAGTTCTAGAAAGTAAAAAATAATGAGCACTGATTGGTTCTTAAAGTAGAAAAGTTCCATTTCACCTTAGGGAGTGTGCTCTGGGAGAAGGCTGTGTGTGACAGTGTCAGCACATTCAGCTCTGCCTGAAGGGAAGTGGCTGCTGTCCCTTCTGTGGGTGGTGCCTGTCCCCAGAGCAGAGATCCCCAGCCTGGCAGAGCCCGTGGTGCTCCCTGCCCTGGAGCACCAGCAGCAGCCTCCAGGCATGGCAGGGAGCGCTCCAGCCTCTCCCTGCTTTCTGCCCAAGGGGCTCCCAGCCTGCCAAAGGAGCCACTCCAGAGCCAGCTGCCCAGGGTGGCGAGAGCTGTGCCATCCCCTGGTGACATTAAACCTGAACATGGCACTTCAGGCAAGGACAACACTCTGCTGATCCATAGCAAGCCCCAGCTGAGTCTGGGGTTGTGCCAGTCCCAGTGGCCAGCAGCTCCAGCTCGGGGTATCGTGGCCATGTGGAATCCTCTGGGATGTTTGGAGGGGTGAAATTCTGTAGGATCCAACGCAGGGGCAGGGACTGCTCTGATGAGACTGTGATGGTGTGCAGAGTTCATTGAACAGACAGAGGCTGAGACTGCTCCAGAGCACTCTGGGACTGCTGCTGACACTGCTCCTATGGCTGCTGCTGTGGCTACTGCCATGGCCACTGCCACATGGCCACTGCCCCATGGCTACTGCCCCATGGCTACTGCCCCATGGCCACTGCCCCATGGCCACTGCCCCATGGCCACTGCCCTATGGCTACTGCCCCATGGCCACTGCCCCATGGCCACTGCCCTATGGCTACTGCCCCATGGCCACTGCCCCATGGCCACTGCCCCATGGCCACTGCCCCATGGCTACTGCCCCATGGCCACTGCCCCATGACCACTGCCCTATGGCCACTCCCTCATGGCCACTGCCCTATGGCCACTGCCCTATGGCCACTGCCCCATGGCTACTGCCCCATGGCCACTGCCCTATGGCCACTGCCCCATGGCCACTGCCCCATGGCCACTGCCCTATGGCCACTGCCCCATGGTCACTGCCCCATGGCCACTGCCCCATGGCCACTGCCCCATGGCCACTGCCCTATGGCCACTGCCCCATGGCCACTGCCCCATGGCCACTGCCCTATGGCCACTGCCCCATGGCTACTGCCCCATGGTCACTGCCCCATGGCCACTGCCCCATGGCTACTGCCCCATGGCCACTGCCCTCCACCACGCAGTGAAAATTCCCTTGATCCCATCCCACCCCCAGGCTGTGCCATCCCATAAACAGCAAAGATAAACAATCCCCTAGAAGGTCACACCCTACAATCCTCTCCCACAATGGGTGCAGAGGCCACAAAGCCATGATCCTCTTTGCCATGCCCATCCCTGGTGCCCTGGATGTGCTTCCTGGGCACCTCTGGAAGGGAAGAGGCTCCCTCTGGGCATTCCAGGCTGCTTTCCTGTAACACACACTGTGTAACCCAACAATATTCCAGCCCAATTGAGGATGCAGCCCTTAGGGGAGCTCAGCCTGTGCAGAGGCTGTTTGCAGAGCTGCTGCTCATGCAGTCCAGGTGCCCTGGCTCAGTCCCTCTGCTGGAGGTGCATGTGCCTGGCAAGGGGGCACAGATGCTTTTGGCTTCCCCCTGCCTGCCCAGCCCGTCCCCTGTCACCCATGGGCTGCCTCCCAGGGGACTCTGATGGAGCCTGCCGTGACCTGCACTGCTTGTCCTGCTCGAGGCATCGCTCGTCATCCCCGTGACACTGACTGGAACCAGGACTCAAACCTGTATTTGGTCTCTTTCAGGGCAGCCCCGATTGTTTCACTTTATACAGTGCGTTGTTGTTCTTCTTCTACTTTTCGCAGCAACTCGTTTTTAATTCAGTTACAAACTGCTTGGGACCACGCAAGTTCCTGCACAGTGGGAAGCTCTATAAAGCCAAGAGTAACAAGGAGCTGTATGGTTTTCTCTTCAACGACTTCCTCCTCCTCACTCAGATCATAAAACCTCTTGGCTCTTCGGGCACAGACAAGGTCTTCAGCCCCAAGTCCAACCTGCAATACAAAATGTACAAAACTGTAAGTGCTGCTCTGGCAGGGAAGGGGACAGCGCTCAGTAGCTCCATTCTGGGGTGTGGGCAAGAGCCTTCCTAGAGAGGAGGTTTGAAAGCTTTGGGGTTCAGGGGCTGATGGCAGGAAAGGGGGCTGTGTGCTCTGGTGAGATAAGAAAAGGGGCTTTTGAGGTTTTGCTTGAACAGAATTCTTCCACGAGGGAGCAGAGGGAGAGTGGCATTCACTGTTCTCTGGGGCAAGGAGACTGCTGGGCTTGGCTTTGTCCAGGAGACTCTGCTGGGCCTGGCTCTCCAGGAGACTCTGCTGGGCTTGGCTTTGTCCAGGAGACTCTGCTGGGCCTGGCTCTCTCCAGGAGACTCTGCTGGGCTTGGCTCTCCAGGAGACTCTGCTGGGCCTGGCTCTGCAGGAGACTCTGCTGGGCCTGGCTCTCCAGGAGACTCTGCTGGGCCTGGCTCTCCAGGAGACTCTGCTGGGCCTGGCTCTGTCCAGGAGACTCTGCTGGGCCTGGCTCTCCAGGAGACTCTGCTGGGCTTGGCTCTGTCCAGGAGACTCTGCTGGGCTTGGCTCTCCAGGAGACTCTGCTGGGCCTGGCTCTCCCCAGGGGTATCTCCAGGCTCTGCAGACACCTCTGTCTTTGTCAGCTTTTAAACTTTTCTGCAGAAAGATGGGAGGCAGAAGGGGGGAGCTGCTTGGGGCGTGTGGCAGACCTGCAGTGAGCTGATGTGTGCTGAGTGTGCAGACCCTGCAGTACAACTCCAGCTTTGCTGATGTTTTACAGCCCATTTTTCTAAACGAGGTACTGGTAAAATTGCCCACAGACCCTTCTGGAGATGAGCCCATCTTCCACATCTCCCACATTGACAGAGTCTACACGCTGCGGGCCGAGAGCATCAATGAGAGGTGAGTGCCTTTGTGGGCCTTTGAAAAGCCTGGTGCAGGTGGAGGGTGGGAATGGTTGTGGTGGGAACTTGCAGAGCACTCTCCAAGCTGGTTGATTTACAAGACTTCTTGGGAATATGGTGATCTGAAAGGGAGGGAGAAGTGATGTTTCCTGCATTCCAGCCAGACCAGTGATTAAATAGCTGAGGGTGGATATTTAGGCTGAATTTCACATTTTGTGGTAATGTGGAGAAGCCAAAAGGTGCAGTTCTACCTTCTGCTGTTGCCTGGGACAGTGGAAGGTGTCCCTGCCCATGGCAGGGGGTGGCACTGGATGGGTTTTAGGATCCCCCCCAAACCATGAATGTCCTGTGGAGCAGCAGCTCTTCATTTGGGGTTCAGAAATGGATCCACAGCTTCCAGATTCTCCCATGTTTCCTTGACTCAGGCTCCCTTGTATGTCCCAGCAGTTCCCCTAAGCCCTTGAGGTCACTCAGTAGCCCTTGTGCCACCCTTTTTCTCTGTCAGCCTTCCCCCTCAGAGTCCTTCAGGCACAGGCTGGGATTGTTGGGGTCAGGAGTTGGACTCAATGATCCATGTGGGTCCTTCCAACTCATCATGTTCTATAATTCTTAAGCATGAAATGATTTCCCAGAAGGGCCCATTCACCACCCATGGACTCCCCAAGGGCTTTTGATGTCTTGGGAGTCAGCAGAATTTGGCAGGAACCCTCAGGGACCAAGGACAGTGGCCACCTCAGCAGCACCAGTGTCTTGTACCTCGTGGCTCCAAGAAATCAGTTGATTGCAGTAAAGCAAAGGGCTGGATGAAAGCAAACCTGGTCTTTAGACCTTTCATTTTCTCATCAAGCATCTCCTGCTCGTGGTTCTCCTGAGCTTGCTTTGTGTGCTGGGGTTTGCTGCCTTGGGATGGGATGGGATGGGATGGGATGGGATGGGATGGGATGGGATGGGATGGGATGGGATAGGATGGGATGGTCACATTCTGCAGGTGCTGGGAATTCCAGTGAGATCAGCTGTGGGATGGCAGAGCCTGGGATGGAGCCAGAGCCTTGGCTGGGAAGGAGGGACAGCTTTAGTTTTGTCTGCTGTGCTCCAGCAGGGAAAAACAGAAACGGCATTTTGCAATTTTTTTTTTCTTCTCCTTTCCTTCTGAAGGACTGCCTGGGTTCAGAAGATCAAAGCTGCTTCAGAGCTTTACATAGAGACTGAAAAGAAGAAGAGGGAAAAGGCCTACTTAGGTACAGCACAGGATGAGGGGTTCTCATCTGTTGTGGAAAATCCCTGGGCAGGAAAATCCATTGGTGATGTTTCTCTCTGCTCTTCTGTCCCACCACAGTTCGCTCTCAGAGGGCAACAGGCATCGGGAGGCTGATGGTGAATGTTGTTGAAGGCATTGAACTGAAACCCTGCAGGTCCCATGGTGAGTGCCCAGGCTCACTCTGCTCCATCAGGAGCATTCCCATTTGCCAGCCTGACTCTGCAGGGCTCTGTCCCAGACATGATTCTGTTCAATGGTGTGGGTCCAATGAAGGTCAGACTGGCAGAGGTGAATTTGTGCAGCTCAGCCGTGGTCCTGCAGTTGTCCTGCATGAGGCTTTTGTTTCAGACTGACTCAGCTTCCACCGCACAATCCATGAAATCCTGAAGGGAAGAGTGGAGGGTGCTCAGCACCCAGCAGAGAGGAGTGTTCACTGTGATGTTACACCATCACAAAGGCAGTGAAGCAGAGCCTGGGATGGGATCAGGGCCGGGGATGGGATCAGAGCCTGGGATGGGATCAGAGCCTGGGATGGGATCAGAGCCTGGGATGGGATCAGAGCCTGGGATGGGATCAGAGCCTGGGATGGAGTCAGAGCCTGGGATGGAGTCAGGGCCTGAGATGGGATCAGAGCCTGGGATGGGATCAGAGCCTGGGATGGGATCAGAGCCTGGGATGGGGTGAGAGCCTGGGATGGGATCAGAGCCTGGGATGGGATCAGAGCCTGGGATGGAGTCAGGGCCTGAGATGGGATCAGAGCCTGGGATGGGATCAGAGCCTGGGATGGGATCAGAGCCTGGGATGGGATCAGAGCCTGGGATGGGGTCAGAGCCTGAGATGGGGTCAGAGCCTGGGATGGAGTCAGAGCCTGGGATGGGATCAGAGCCTGGGATGGGGTCAGAGCCTGGGATGGAGTCAGAGCCTGGGATGGGGTCAGAGCCTGAGATGGGGTCAGAGCCTGGGATGGAGTCAGAGCCTGGGATGGGATCAGAGCCTGGGATGGGATCAGAGCCTGGTGTGGCCAAGGTCTCTCCCAGCTCAGTTGGCTGTCGGAGCAGAGGGAAGCTCAGGAGCAGGATCACCCAGCTGAAAAAGCCCCCATCATTTCTGTTTGTTCCCATCTTCCCAGGAAAGAGCAACCCCTACTGCGAGGTGACCATGGGCTCCCAGTGCCACATCACCAAGACCATCCAGGACACCCTGAATCCCAAGTGGAATTCCAACTGCCAGTTCTTCATCAAGGACCTGGAGCAGGACGTGCTGTGCATCACGGTGTTCGAGCGGGACCAGTTCTCCCCGGACGGTGCGTACGGGGCTGCCCTGCCCGGGGCCTCGCAAAGCTCTGCTTTGAGGAGGAGCATTCCTGCTGAGGGAGATCAGAGGGAATGGGCTGGCTTGGGAGATGATCTTTAAAGATGGCTCAGATTTGAGCTCCTTTGCATATTTGGGAGTCAACTTACCCTTGCTCCACCCCAGTATCAGCACAAAAGGGATTCAGCTCCCTCTGGGTTTTGAGAGTTCCTTTTCTTGTGCAGCTGACAACAACTGAAGTGTGGTTTGTAATTCTGCTGAGACTCCAGAAAGCTCTGGATGCTGCTTGCACACGGATGGGTTCAGGCAGGAGGAACAGAAATGCCTTTGAGTTCCTGTTCTATGCAAAAACAGTGGCCAAAATGAGCCCAGCATTCCAAACCCAGCAGAATCATGGAATGGTTTGTCTCAGAAGGGGCCTTAAAGATCATCCAGTTCCAACCCCTTCCATGGGCAGGGACACCTTCCACTGTCCCAGGCTGCTCTAAGCCCCATCCAGTGTGGCCTTCAACACTTCCAGGGATGGGGAGTCCACAGCCTCTCTCATTCTTGTTTCATGAGCTGGGATAAACATGTGGAGCATCACAGGCTGTGTTTGGAGCCCCAGCCTCTCAGGCAGTGTTTGGGTAGGATTGGTACTGGCCCACTGACCTCGCTGCTGGGCTGATGCCCTACTTGGCTCTGTCATCTCCAGCTGGTTCAGCTCAGGTTTAACTGAGAACTTTGGCCTTCTGATAACGTATCATAAGATCAAGAAATCCCTGAAGTGAGGCAGCTGTGAATTCCATAGTGGGTTTTTCCACTCGTGGGCCTGTTTAGTTTTAATGCTGCTGCTGTTTAACATGGTCTGGCTAAATCCCCTTCTGTGCAGCTTGACAGCCTTTGGCCCTCTTCCAGTGCACAACTAGAGTTGGACCAAAGGCTGGTTTCCTCTTGTGTTGTGTGTGGGTGGAAGTTCAGGTCCCTCTGCACACTCTGGTTTCCCTTTGCTGAGCAGGCTGTGTCTCTGCATTCCAGACTTCCTGGGCAGGACAGAGATCCGTGTGGCGGACATCAAGAAGGATCAGGGTTCCAAGGGACCAGTTACAAAGTGTCTCCTCCTGCACGAAGTCCCCACAGGAGAGATCGTGGTGCGCCTGGACCTGCAGCTGTTTGATGAGCCTTAGGAGAGAGGGGCCGGTGCCGGAATTCAGCCCGAGTTCACTGCAGGGGGAGGCTGCAGGAGCTGTCACCGAGTCCTTGCTGGTGTGGCATGAAACTGCTGCTCGCCCTTCACACGCCAGAGGGTTATCAAAGCAAACAGGAGCATCTTTGTGCCTTGATAATTCTCACTGAACACACGAATCCCAATTTAGTGAGGAGATCTCCCTCAGTCTCTGTGTGGAGCTCGGCGTTGGTGTCCTGGGCTGGTGACACAACCCTGCTGCTCCTTGTGCTGCAGTTGGGATGGCTGGCAAACCACAGGGGTGGCTGTGCTTGCTGCAGCTGCCCTGCTCTTCAATTCCCACGGAGAAGGAGGTGTGGGTGTGTTTTGGAGGCGTTCTGAGGGGTTTCCCCCTTCAGGAGTTCTGTGCCTATTGCTCAGCAGAGTGGTGTGGAAGTGTGATGTGAATGGAAGGAGCAGCTCCGCAGCAAGAAGATCTTTGGGGATCTTCACGATGGTACTGAAAAGACTTAGAAAATAAATAGTCTATATCTATAAACAGAGAAGATTCTATTAACATACCACTTCATGACTCATGTTGCCCCTGAAAATAAAAGATGTCCAGGCCTTGTGCCCAGAGATGAATTGCACTCCATGAGAGGCCACCCCTTGGTCCCTGTGGAAGCCGCTGTTGTCCCCAGGACTGTGAGTGCTGGGACAGGAGCCAAGGGTGAGGCACAGAGCCCTGCTGGTGTCGTGGGTACCCCTCGGGTGCTCCTGTACTGCTGCTGCTCCTGGGGTGAGCATCACCTGCAGTGGGGAAGAAGAAACAGTCGTGGCTGCAGCTCAGGAAGGGAATTCCAGCGTGCAGAGCCTGGGCTGTGAAGCAGCCGCGGTGCCAGGTGTGGAGCTGAGCTGTGCTCACCTGTGTGCAGCCAGGAGTGCCAGGCTCGGGGCAGCCACGTCCTGCAGCTCCCCCAGGGCACTGCTGGGTGTGCCCAGAGCTCTGGTGGTGCAGAGGGGGAGCCCAGAGCCACCCCGGGGAATGTCAGGGCTCCCCACCCGTTCCACTCCATGGATAACAACGTCAGCCCACGTCCCTGTTTGGCCAAGCCCCCGGCTCCAGGCGGGCAGCGGCGTCTGCTCTCCCTCAGGCACACGTGTGAGTGCTCTGCTGAGTCTGGACTCGGGGGACAAAAGATCCCTGAGAGTCAAATTCCTCTTTGTTCTGCTTGGATTCCTTTTGTTCATGCCCTGCCACGCATCCACTGGTATTTTTGTAAGGACTTCATTCCGGATGGGAGGTGCCAGCCCGTGTCATTCGCATGTGAACGTTCTCGTGGAGCTGTTGTTAGGTTTTGGTGTTCCTTGCATGTCCTTTCAGTACTGGTTCCCACCTCTCCTGTGTCGGCAGTGTTCTCTAGCACTCCAAGTCTTATTGGTTTCCATTAGGAAATTAGGATTTATCCATAACAGGTAGGTAGGTCAGTATGGTAATAAGTGTAAACTGTGCTGGGAAGTGTCTGTGTATTATAATTTCCTAAAAGACCACTGTAATGTTTCAAGCAATGGGAAGGAAAAAAAAAAAAATGTATGTTGGAGGGACAACAAAGTTTACATTTCATACTTTTCAGAATCGCTTTATTATTTATTTATTGAAGATAGTGTAGAATTTTGTATCAGAAATGACAGACATACTTATGTATTTTTTGAAACAAAACAGAGATACACACTTTAGTTAGAAACTTTCAACTGACCACGTTTTAGAGGGAGTGTGACTTCCTAGGCATGCATTTGTTTACCACTAACTGGCTGAAAACACGATTAAGAGAACTTTAAGTTTCTATTTTTCAATGTTGTTAAGAAAATTGTTTCAATTAAAATATGTAAATAGTACTAAACCCATGCTTTCCTAATTCCATATCAATACATTTTATTAAATATAATGTATATGAAAATACACATTGTTGTGGTAGGATAAAAAAAGTGATAAAATCTATTACTGGAGTACCATTAAATGTCATTGTCTAACCTTTTATTGCTGTCCTAATTTTCCTCAGTAGCTGCCAACATTCATTTCAGTGTTTCACAAGTAGCATCACTTTGTTAACAGTGTCATTTCACCAGCATCAATTACAGTGACACCTGAACTGGCCACCAGGACAAAAAAACCTCGTGGCTGGAATGCAGGAGCCTTGGGCAGGGTTCTGGAGGGAGCCCCAAGGAGCTGCACCTTCCTGAGGCTCATCTGGTGCTGGAAGTGGGGGATCCTTCACTCAGGGGCCCCTCTCAGATTGCAACCCTTGTCATGGACATCACAGAATCCCAGAATCCCAGAATGGTTTGGGTTGGAAGGGACCTCACCGCCCATCCAGTGCCACCCCTGCCATGGCAGGGACACCTCCCACTGTCCCAGGCTGCTCCCAGCCCCATCCAGCCTTGGGCACTGCCAGGGAGGGTTGTACCAGCCTGTATGATTGCCCTGTTTTGGGAATTGTGACAGTGAGCACCTTCCCAGCCCCATGGCTTGGGGTGTTCCCCTTTCCCTCCATGCCCAGCACTGTTTAACTCTGTCAGTGCCTGTAGGGGTTACTCAAACGCTGATGAGGAAAGGCTGGAGTTTGGCTCAGAGATATCCAATGATTCCCTCATGGTCAGTCCAGTGCTAAAGGGGAAGCTCACCCTGTCCCTGTGCATGGAGGACAGGCTGTGGCCGTGCCCTGGGACAGCGTTGCTGCCCTTGGAGCTCGGTGGCACATCAGCACTTCCCAGACACAGCTGTGCTTCCTGGAATCCCAGAATCCCAGGATCCCTGAGGCTGGCAAAGCCCTGCCAGCCCATGCAGTCCCAGCTGGGCCCTGTCCCCACCTTGTCCCCAGCCCAGAGCACTGAGTGCCACCTGCAGCCCTTCCTTGGCCACCTGCAGGGATGGCGACTCCAAAGCTCCCTGGGCAGCCCCTCCATTGCACCACACTTGGGAGTGCTGTGAAATAAAAACACCCGAGGCTGGCCTTGGCTGGGAAATGCTGAGTGCCTGCCCAGGGCAGAGCTGATGGAAATCCAGTCTGGAAATCCAGGAGAGGCTGCTCAGAGCTGGGGAAGGGACTTGGGCACCTGGGAGGCAGAGCTCAGCTTTGAGCTGACACTGAGCCAAATAGCTGAGAAAGGACAGCAGTTTTTTTCTAGATGCATTTAATTATTCAGTATTTTCTCAACGTGAGTTTTTATGAGGGAACTTTTTCAAAGCTCATTTTACAATTTTTTTACCCTTTAAAAAGAGTTCAGTCACTTTCTGTTATGTGTGAGCAGGAGTGGGGTGGGAAACATTGTGGGTAACGGAGTTTTTTTCTTACCTGCGCTCTCAAAACTGAGATGTGACAAGTCCAGACTCTGACTCCAACAGCAGAGTGAGGCTCCAGACTGCTCTGCTCATCGTGGTGAGATCCCAGTTCATTCAAATCCAGCACTCAAAGCCCTTGAGACTGGGAGAAGCTGGGAATCAGAAGAAACCAGGAGAAATTGCTTTGAGGGTTTGCTCTGTACGTACATTCCACATCTACCCTGCCTTTGTTCAGCCTCTCCACTCCTGTCCCACATTGCTGTACCCAGAGTTCAGTACATGCTTACAGATCTATATGTGATTACTGTACATCCAGTATAAAAACACAGCTCTGCTCTCACCGTCAAACACCGAGTAAACCTCACAGAAAAGCGTTTAAAGGCACCCGGTTTTGTTTGTTCATTTAAATATTTTAAAAGAATGAATGTCCTCAGGAAATTATTTTTCTGTATGTAGGAGGGTATATTTAGGATCTCATTTAAAAAATAAAGAACTGCAGTTTGAGTCTGATGAACTGCCCTAATTACGTGAGAGAGTCGTCAAAGGCTCTGCTGTGACCGTGGCTCAGTTCCTTGGCTGCCTGGAAAGCTGCCAAAGCTTTACAAAGCTGCCCCTGGATTTAGGGACCAGCTCTGGGATCTGACAGTGCTGTGCAAGCAAAAGGAGCTGGGGCTTCCTCCGAGCCCCCGTCAACCCCTGGGCCCAGCTCCTGGCCCTGCCCTGAGCACAGGAGAGGGGGAGAAAGAAGAAATCGAGCCCGAAGTCACAGCTTGGTAAACAGCAGGGGCTCTGCCCTCCCTCTGTCCCCCAGGAGTGGGTGGGTGTCCAAAGGGTGATGGATGGGAAGGGAAATCCCTCCCAATTCCGGGAGCTGCTCCGTGGGAAGGGGGCTGTGGTGTGGCACAGGGGGAGCAGAAGGTTGGGTGTGGGACCATGGTGCTGGTCCAGGGCTTGGCCCCATCTCCAGCCCTGCTCTTCAGGGAGTCACAGGATGCTTTGGGGGGTCCTCAGAGCCCACCCAGTGCCACCCGTGCCATGGCAGGGACACCTGCCACTGTCCCAGGCTGCTCCCAGCCCCAGTGTCCAGCCTGGACATCCTTGGGCACTGCCAGGGATCCAGGGGCAGCCACAGCAAATCTGGGCACCCTGTGCCAGGGCCTGCCCACCCTTGAGGTGCTGCTCCCTTTTCCCCATCTCACCCAGGCTTTTTAGTGCTTTTTAGCGCACATTTTGCTTTTTGCTAAACAAATGGTATGGATAAGTTTCCTTTTCTTTTTCTCTTTTAAGAAAACAAGTGAAAAATTCTACTGTCTGTAGAATTTAAATGATCCTAAAAATTATGAAGGTACTATAAAAAATGATCTGGCCAAATAGGAGAAAAAGTTACTCTTCATTTAAGGAAAATGCAATTAACTCGTATTTTTTCATTTACACCGCATTTAACTATTCCTCAGTAAAATATCTGTACTGTGAGGATGGCTCCTTTTGGTTTTTAAGGCATTTCTAATGGGTATGCCTCAGGACACTGTTTCTCATAATGCAGTTTTAAGTTATTTCAGTTGCTGTGAATGTCTTGTTTCCTCAGTCACCCCTGCTTAAACAATTCTATTTACAGACAAGGTATAACTGAACAAGAGTCCTTAAACTGTGTCCCCCTGGGTGAGGTGTGGTGCAGTCCCCAGCTGTGGGTATTGGGACAGTTCCCTGCTGGTGTGGGGCTGTGCAGTGTCAGACACAGCTGAGACTGGGCTTGTGCAAGTGAATGATGCAAGAATAAACGCAGGGTTTTAAAAGCTTACCTGTGTGCTGGCACATCCCTGAGAAGTGCTGGAGAACAGGGAGGTGGAGTCAGGAAATGCTCAGATGAGTCGCTCTTCCCTCGGGCTCCGATCTCTGCTCTGGGACAGGGACAGAGCCAGGGAGCGGCTGCAGCTGGGCCAGGAGGGATTTAGGGTGGATTTTAGGGCAAGGTTCTTCCCCCAGAGGGTGCTGGGCACTGCCCAGGCTCCCCAGGGAATGGGCACGGCCCCGAGGCTGCCAGAGCTCCAGGAGCCTTTGGACAGCGCTGCCAGGGATGCCCAGGCTGGGATTGTTGGGGGCTCTGGGCAGGGCCAGGGCTGGCTCTGGATGATCCCTGGGGGTCCCTCCCAGCTCAGGACATTCCATGGTTATTTGTGCTGCCAGCACCTGCCTTGCTCTTGGGGTGGAGCAGGCACAGAGAAGCACAACTGGAAAAAGCAGCAGCTTTTATTAACATGTGGTGATCACCCACCCATGAGGGGAAGGAAGCATTCAAGAATCATAAATGCTCAGGGACGAAAGCGACGATAAAAGCCGGAGCATCCACAAAATAATCAGAAACTTTTGTTAAACACTTACGATTATTTTTATTAATCTTTTAATATTTTGTTAATTTGACTCATTACTACACAACTCCTACAATAGTCCCTGAGCTACAATAAAAACACATGGCGGTGAGTTTAGGATAAAGGGAAAGGGTGAAAGGACAGAGAGAAAGGAAAAGATGAATTAAAGAGGGGCAGAGAGAGAGAAAGAAAGACAAGAACAGAGAGAGGAAAAGAGATCATCACTCCTGGTTCCAGCAATGATCCAGATGATGGGATGTCCAGGGTCATGGGCTTGGTGGGGGTGCCTTTTTATGGACTGGGTTCTTCACCCTGAAATGGGTTTCTCACTTCTATGCAAATTGGGTGTCTTGCACAGTCCGTTCTTTCAGACCCTTCTGGAAAAGGGTCGGCGGCTTTGGGGGTCCTTGGTGCTCTTGATCCCCCCTACGGTCCATGGCCACTTCTTGGCCCGACTCCTGCTCTTGCTGTGCTGGCTTGCGCTGATCTGGAACCGCGACGGGGACGTTTATCCCGCCCCAGCGCGGCTCTGCCTCCACCTCCAGGCCCGACCTGGCGTGGGCGCTACTCCTCCGGCTGTGCCGCCAGGCAGGGACAGCGCAACAGCCCCCGCACCGGGCAGGGACACCGGGACAACCCCCGCAGCCGGCAGGGACACCGGGACAGCCCCCGCAGCCGGCAGGGACACCGGGACAGCCTCCGCACCGGGCAGGGACACCGGGACAGCCCCCGCACCCGGCAGGGACACCGGGACAGCCCCCACACCGGGCAGGGACACCGGGACAGCCCCCGCACCCGGCAGGGACACCGGGACAGCCCCCGCAGCCGGCAGGGACACCGGGACAACCCCCGCACCGGGCAGGGACACCGGGACAGCCCCCGCACGAGAGAGGGACACCGGGACAGCCCCTGCACCGGGCAGGGACAGCGGAACAGCCCCCACACCAGAGAGGGACAGCGGGACAGCTCCCGAACCAGAGAGGGACACCGGGACAGTCCCCGCAGAGGGCCGGGCCACTGGAACAGCCCGTGCAGCCCCACCCGAAGCGGGAGGGACGTTTCTCGCAGACCCGGCTCTGTGCCTCTGTCACCTCTGCACCGAGAGGCTCGGAGGGCTCCTCCTCCTCAGCAGCTGCCGGCTCGGCATCCCTGGGACTCCGTGGGGCACGAGAGGAGCTGAGCAGGGCACGGGCTGCCTCTGCTGCCACCTCTGCGCCCACGGGGCTGGAACGGCTGGGTCCCTCCAGGGGATCCTTGTCACCCACCAAGCCCAGGGGTTTGTTCCAGATGTTCTCCTGGACGGCAACTTCCCCGTGACACACTTCGTGGACTCCTTTGGGAAGCGGATTGCCACCAACACTGAAACCAAGAGATGACGTGGAGCCCAACAGGTCTTGCCATTGTGCCCACGCCTTGTCCCTGCGCCATTCGAGGTGGGACAGTCCTTGGTGTCTGTCAGCTTCATTCTCTTCCTCCTCCTCAGCAGCATAATTGTTGGGGAAATGGGCTTCCAGCCATGCCAGCACCTTCTGATGCCCCGAAACTTCATTCATTTCTGGCAGTTCAGGTGATGAGCCTCTCCTTCCTGCCTCATCCCTCACTCTTGGCCTCCCCTGCAGCCTCAGCACTGGGCCTTGGGCAGGCTGGGAGTTGGGGTTTCCCTTCTCCTTGTTCATCTTCTCAAAGCGTTCCGTCGTCCTGAAGCGCAGACGGGTGCAGGGAGTGGCTTCCTCCTCCGAGAGCGGCTCTCCTGGCACTGGGCAACGCAGGGCTCTGCGCCCCTTGGATCCCCTCAGCCACGCCGGGGCTCCCTGATGTCACAAGGGTCTCTGGCCACCACCATGGCCCGCATCACAAAGGGCCCCGACACAAAGCGCCCAAAGTGTCACAAAGGGCCAGCCCCGGCACCCCAAGAGCACGGCTGTGCTGCCTTGCCTGTGGCCCTGCACAGCCCTGCTGCAAAGGCCTTTCCAGCACAGCTCTCTCTCGGCCGGGCTCAAGGGGCGCCTTGAGTTTGCCTGCAGAGAGCAGGGACAGCCCTGCCCTGCCGGCCCAGCCGGGAACTCTCCCGCTGCCGCTGGGGCTGAGCACTCACTGCTCACAGGGGCCTCCCTGCACCCAGGGGGAAAAGACACCCACACCTCTGGGGACACCAAAGGGAATCTGCACACTCTCTCCTGCTGCCTTACAAACTCTATTAAATAAAATTCAACTTCTTCAGTAACAGATTGTTCAGTCATTCTTTGGTTATTTCTTGGAGATTATAATATATCTAAATTAGAACACATTGTTTTTATTTCATTGACTGTAATGTAAATAATACAAGAAGTCAGAAACACAAATTATTTGGTATATTTATTTATTCAATAAATCGTTTCTTCATTTATGTATTCTTAACTATTCTTCTTCTTCTTCTTACTACTCTTCTTCTTTTCTTCTATGTATTGTAAACTTAAAATTCTTATTCTTACTAATCTTCTTCTTCTATGCATTTATAAATTCTTATTCTTATTCTTATTATTTTTCTTCTATATTTGAAAACTCTTACTCCTATTCTTATTCTTCTTACTCTTCTACTTCTATGTACTTTTAAAATGCCTATTCTAATTAATATTCTTCTTCTACGTATTTTTAAAATGCCTACTCTAATTAATATTCTTCTTCTATGTATTTTTAAATTATTCCTCTTTCTCTTCTTCTTCATTGCCTTCGTCTTCTTCATCTTTGTCTTTGTCTTCTTTCTCTTCTTATTCTTTGCAAGTGTCTGGTTTGTCTTCTTTATTTTCTGTGTCTTCTTCATCCTTTTCACCTTCTTTGTCTTTGTCTTCTTCACCTTCATCATCTTCATTTTCTTCATCGTCTTCTTCCTCTTCTTTGCTGTCTTTGGCTTCTTTGTGCCCGTGTTGCTATTCCCGTTTGTGACCCCGCTGCCATCGGTGTTGGCAGCAGCGTGTGAGGCGCAGCCCTGCAGGGAGGGAGGCTCTGGAGCAGTGGCTGCTGTCGCTGCCCTGTCTGTGTCACTGCTCCGCCTGTGCCCGCAGGCAGGGACAGCGGAGCAGCCTCCGCAGCGCCCGCAGCGCCCGCCTGAAGCGGGAGGGCCGTGTCCTGGGGGCAGCCGCCTGCCCGCACAGGGCCTGGGCACGAGAGGCGCTGGCCAGGGCACGGGCTGCCTCTGCTGCCACCTCTGCGCCCACGGGGCTGGAGCAGCTGTGCTCTTCCCAGCGGGAGAGCTGTTTGCTGTCCTCTGCTTCCCGTGGGGACATGGCTGGGACATTACGGGCTTCCCCGACAGACAGCTCTGTGTCACCTGGGCCGTCTTCTGGGGAAAGCCTCTCATTGTCCTCCTTATCCCCTTGGGACAGCTCTTTGTTGCTCTCTGCTTGGGACAGCTCTTTTTCCTTCTTCTCTTCACCTGGGGACAGCTCCTTGCTAATTGTCTTGTCCACTCTGGAGAGCTCAGTGTCCTCTTCCATTGGGTACACCACCTCATCAGTTCTGCTTCCCCCTTGGAAGATGTTCAAGGCGTGTTCCAATTCGTACAGCTCCCGGTCACTTAAGCTGCCTTCTGAAGTGACCTCGCTGTCCTCTTCAAACTGGGACAGCTCCCAGTCACTTGAGCTGTCCTCAGAACTGACCTCACTGTCCTCTTCTGATTCGGACAGCTCCTGGTCACTCATGCTGTCCTCTGGAGTGACCTCGCTGTCCTCTTCTGATTCGGACAGCTCCTGGTCACTCATGCTGTCCTCTGGAGTGACCTCGCTGTCCTCTTCTGATTCGGACAGCTCCTGGTCACTCATGCTGTCCTCTGGAGTGACCTCGCTGTCCTCTTCAAACTCGGACAGCTCCTGGTCACCTGAGCTGTCCTCAAGAGTGACCTCGCTGTCCTCTTCCACTTTGGACAGCTCCTGGTCACTCCTGCTGTCTTCTGCAGTGACCTCACTGTCTTCTTCTGATTCGGACAGCTCTTGGTGACTTGAGCTGTCCCCTGGAGTGGCCTCGCTGTCCTCTTCCACTTTGGACAGCTCCTGGTCACTCCTGCTGTCCTGTGGACCAACCTCAATGGCCTCTTCCACTGGGGACAGCTCTTCATCACTTGGGCTGTCCCCTGAAATGGCCTTGATGGCTTCTTCATCTGAGGACAGCTCCTGGTCACTTGAGCAGTCCTCTGCAGTGACTTCACTCTCCTCGTCCACTTCGGACAGCTCTTCATCAGCTCCGCTGTTCCCTGAAATGACCACAAAGGCCTCTTGCGCTGGGGACAGCTCCTCTTCATTTGGGCTGTCCCCTGAAATGGCCTCAATGGCCTCTTCCCCTGGGAACTGCTCCTGGTCACTTGGCAGGTCCTCTGGAGCGACCTCACTCTCCTCTTCCACTTTGGACATCTCTTGGCCACTCCTGCTGCCATCTGCACCAACCTCAATGGCCTCTTGCACTGGGGACAGCTCCTCGTCACTCGCGCTGTCCCCTGAAATGGCCTCGATGGCTTCTTCAACTTCCGACAGCTCCTCATCACTTCTGCTGTCCCCTGAAGCGACCTCCATGGCCTCTTCCTCTGAAGACAGCTCCTTGTCACTTGAGCTGCTGCCTGAAATGGCCTCGATGGCCTCTTCCACAGAGGACAGCTCTGGGTCGCTGTTGCCGTCCCCTGGACAGGGCTCAATGGCCTCTTCTACCTCGGACACGTCCTCGTTGCTTTTGCTGTCCCCTGCAGTGACCTCAAGATCTTCTTCAATGTCAGGCAGCTCCCCCTCACTCGTGCTGTCCCCTGGAGAAACCTCAATGGCCTCTTCTACTTGGGACAGGGCCTTGTCACTTCTGCTGTCCCCTGAAATGGCCTCAATGGCCTCTTCCACGGAGGACAGCTCTTGGTCACTCATGCTGTCCTCTGCACCAACCTCGATGACCTCTTCAACTGAGGACAGCTGCTCATCTGTTGGGAGGTTCCCTGACATGACCACAGGGGCCTCTGGCACTGGGGACAGCTCCTCTTCACTCGAGCTGTCCCCTGAAGCGACCTCAATGGCCTCTTCAATGGACGACAGCTCTTGGTCACTTGTGCTGTCCTCTGGAACGACCTCAATGGCCTCTTCCACAGAGGACAGCGCTTGGTCACTTGTGCTGTCTTTTGTAGTGACCTCTACAGCCTCTTCCACAGAGGACAGCGCTTGGTCAGTTGAGCTGTCCTCTGGACCGACCTCAATGGCCTCTTCAATGGACGACAGCTCTTGGTCACTTGTGCTGTCCTCTGGACCGACCTCAATGGCCTCTTCCACAGAGGACAGCTCAGGGTCAGTGATGTTTCCACCTTTGCACAGCTCCTTGTCATTATCCTGCTTCTCTGGCGCCGTGTCCGAGAGGCTGCGCTCCATGGCTCCAGCCCCCGAGGGGATGGGCGGCAGAGGCAGCAGCTGCCAGCTCGGGGACACACGGGCTGTGCCCTCCTGGGCCACCCTGAGCGGGGCCAAGCACACCCTGGGCACGGGGGTGTGTGGCTGCCAAGGACAGGGGCTGCAGGGCTGTGGCTCCTTGTCCCCTGCACTCCCCAGCTCTGTGCCCCGGCTCTCAGTGTCCCTGGGGCTCTCCAGGCAGGGCAGTGGTGGCAGCCGTGCCAGCCGTGCCACAGGGGACAGCGGTGGCAGCCTGTCCCCACGGAGGGACAGGGCCTGGCTGCGGCTGCCCTGCGGCGCTGCCTGCGGCTGCCCGAGCTCCACCTGTGGGACCTTGGGGAGTTTGGGCTCTCTGGGTCCCACCTTTGGCTGCCTGAGGTGCAGTGGTGGCAGCTGGAGCTTCTTCTGTGGGCAGGAGGAGATCGAGGAGGACGAGGAGGAGGATGAGGAGGCGTGGGACGGAGACGGCTCCCTTGGCAGAGCAAAGATCCTGGCCCTGTCCGTCCTCTGGCCTCTCCTTCCTGCCTCATCCCTCACTCTTGGCCTCCCCCGCAGCCTCAGCACTGGGCCTTGGGCGGGCTGGGAGTTGGGGTTTCCCTTCTCCTTGTTCATCTTCTCACAGCGTTCCGTCATCCTGAATCACAGACCGGTGCAGGGAGCGGCTTCCTCCTCCAAGAGCGGCTCTCCTGGCACTGGGCAACGCAGGGCTCTGCGCCCCTTGGATCCCCTCAGCCACGCCGGGGCTCCCTGATGTCACAAGGGTCTCTGGCCACCACCATGGCCCGCATCACAAAGGGCCCCGACACAAAGCGCCCAAAGTGTCACAAAGGGCCAGCCCCGGCACCCCAAGAGCACTGGAGCAGACGGGAGGTGGCCCGGAGCAGCCCCGCACTCGTGGCCTTGTGGCCCCTGCTGTGGGCAGAGCCCTGAGAGGCTTTGGCCACGCTGGCACACGGCAGCCCCAGCCCCAGAGCGCAGAGCCCTGGCTTTGCAGGCTGCGCTCTCCGGCCCGCGAGCAATCGGCCGCACGCACGGGCCGGGCACTTGTGGGCAGTGGCTCCACGTGCCGCGGGAGGCCGGCGAGCAGCGCTGTCCCTCAGGGCTCTGCCTGGCCCCCGGGGCTCCTCAGTGCCTTCAGCAGTGACAGGCAGGGCCAGCGAGCGCAGCCCGGGCGCCTTTGCAGGGCACGGCAAGCTGAGCGGGGCAGGGGCAGCGCGCAAGGCCGGGGCAATGGCCGGGCACCTGCACGAGCTGCACAAGCGGCACCGCCAGAGCCTCGTGCGCTTGCACAAGGCAGGGCCCGGCTGCTGCCCCATCGCTCGGGCCCGTGCCTGAGGCAGCGACTCTCGCCCGGCTGCCCTGGGCTCTGCGGCGCCACGGGCACAGAGGCCGGGCCCGGGGCTCGCTCCCCGCTGCCACCAGGCCGCTGCCGAGGGCTCCCCGCCCTGGAGCCGGGGCCGGGGCCGCCAGGGCGCTGAGGGAGCGGCGCCGCCATTGCTGCCGCCCTCAGGGGCTCTGAGGGGAGCGCGGCTCCGGCCGGCCCCGCTCCGCCCGCACAGGCACCAAAAGCACCGAGCACAAACACACACGGCGCTCCCGTTGTGCCCGTGCCCTTCCAAATGCACTCGCACAGCGGCCCCGAGGGCTGCGCTCGCCTGCGGCACCATCGGCACACGGCTGCCCCCGGGCCAACATCGCCTGTGCACATCCCGGGGCCGGGGCTGTGCGCTGCGACACGAAACACACGGGCTTGGCTCTCCCTGCGAGAAAGAAACCCGTGTTTGAGGCTGCTTGGGACAAGGCAACTGCTTTCGATGGCGCTAGGCTGTTGTATATGGGGAGCAAAAAGATAATAAATAATACAAAGAAATAATTCTGAATCCGTGTGCGTCAAACGTCATGAAGGGGTAGTTGGGAGCAACATCTCTACTGACAATAGATTTAATCGAAGAAAAACAATACTCTGAGCAAATCTTTCATCTGCAATTTTGTCACTGGCTGTTCTTGGTTTTTCAACTTGTTAATTCCTTGTTACCCGTGCTCGGCTTTCTTTTGGAAAAATTGAAGCAAACCCGAGCAGCAGCAAGGGGAAAATCCCCAGGCGGGTGCAGGGCTCGAGAATCGCTGTGGAGCTGCCGGGGACTCGCCCGCCTCAGCCGAGTGTGTGCAGCCGTGCAGCAAAGCACCTCTGCTTTCCGAGGCTGCAGGGCAGCAGCCAAGGAGGAAAATGCGAGTTTGTGCAGCCTGAAGCGGGAGGGCCGTGTCCTGGGGGCAGCCGCCTGCCCGCACAGGGCCTGGGCTCGCAGCTGGGCGGGCCAGGGGCTGCGGGGGCTGTGCGGGGCAGGCACCGGGCTCTCTTCCCTTTTGGATGGAACTGCTGCGTCCCTTTCTGCAGCAATCCCTCGTTCCAGGGCTTCCTGCTCCTCCTGCTGCTGCCTCAGTGCCTGGAGCTTCACCAGAGCCTTGCTCAGGGTCCCACCGGTGATGTTCTGCTTCGTGCAGAGCTGAGCCTGGCTGCTGGCTGGAGTGTTGAACAGGGCAGTGAGCAGGCTCTGTGTCCCTGCTGATGTCCTCTCCTCGCTGAGCACAGAAGGAGCTGCAGCCTTTTCCTCCTGTGGAGCGAGAGGCTTGGGGGGCTCCTCCTTCTCAGTAGCTCCGGCCGGGGTAGCAGCTGCCAGCTCGGTGTCTGTGGGACTCCATGGGGCAGCAGAGGCCCTGGGCAGGGCACGGGCTGACAAATTGCTGCAAAGTGGGGGTTGTTACCCAGCAGCTCCTGCTCAAAAATGAAACGTATTCATCCCATTGCAACTCAACAGGTCACATTTTTCCTTCCTATGTGCAAATCAAGGGACTATGTCCAAGACGTGTCCCCATGGGAAGCAGATGAGGACAAAGGGTTCTCCCAATGGAAAGGAGATGAGGATGCAGAGCTCTGCCAGGGGGCACAGGACAGCTCCAGGGAACTGTCCCAAAGGGAGGCAAACAGCGTCCAGGGAGCTGCTGCCTGTATGGAAGAAGCAGCTCCCTGGATGCTTCTGCAGCAGAGGACTTTTGAGATTATTGAGAAGATGAACAAGGAGAAGGGAAACCCCAACTCCCAGCCCGCCCAAGGCCCAGTGCTGAGGCTGCGGGGGAGGCCAAGAGTGAGGGATGAGGCAGGAAGGAGAGGCCAGAGGACGGACAGGGCCAGGATCTTTGCTCTGCCAAGGGAGCCGTCTCCGTCCCACGCCTCCTCATCCTCCTCATCCTCCTCCTCGTCCTCCTCCTGCCCACAGAAGAAGCTCCAGCTGCCGCCACTGCACCTCAGGCAGCCAAAGGTGGGACCCAGAGAACCCAAACTCCCCAAGGTCCCACACTTGGAGCTCAGGCAGCCAAAGGTGGGACCCAGAGAGCCCAAACTCCCCAAGGTCCCACAGGTGGAGCTCAGGCAGCCAAAGGTGGGACCCAGAGAGCCCAAACTCCCCAAGGTCCCACAGGTGGAGCTCGGGCAGCCGCAGGCAGCGCCGCAGGGCAGCCGCAGCCAGGCCCTGTCCCTCCGTGGGGACAGGCTGCCACCGCTGTCCCCTGTGGCACGGCTGGCACGGCTGCCACCACTGCCCTGCCTGGAGAGCCCCAGGGACACTGAGAGCCGGGGCACAGAGCTGGGGAGTGCAGGGGACAAGGAGCCACAGCCCTGCAGCCCCTGTCCTTGGCAGCCACACACCCCCGTGCCCAGGGTGTGCTTGGCCCCGCTCAGGGTGGCCCAGGAGGGCACAGCCCGTGTGTCCCCGAGCTGGCAGCTGCTGCCTCTGCCGCCCATCCCCTCGGGGGCTGGAGCCATGGAGCGCAGCCTCTCGGACACGGCGCCAGAGAAGCAGGATAATGACAAGGAGCTGTCTCAAGGGGAAACCACACGTGACCCAGAGCTGTCCCAAAAGACAGAAGATACGGAGCTCTCTCCAGTGGAAAGCACAAGTTACGAGGCCCTGTCCCAAGAGGAAGAGGCTGTCAAGCTCTCTCCGGGGGACAGGAACACTGACCCAGAGCTGTCCTCTGTGGAAGAGGCCATCCAGGTTGGTCCAGAGGACAGCACAAGTGACTGGGAGCTGTCCCAACTGGAAGAGGCCACTGAGCTCTTCCCTAGGAAAAACAGAAGTGACCAGGAGCTGTCCCCAATGGAAGAGGACACTGAGCTCTCCAGATTGGACAACACAATTAGCAAGGAGCTGTCCCCAGGTGAAGGGAAGAAGGAAAAAGAGCTGTCCGAAGCAGAGAGCGACAAAGAGCTGTCCCCTGGGGAGAGTGACAGTGGCAAAGAGCTGTCCCAAGGGGATAACAAGGACAATGAGAGGCTTTCCCCAGAAGACGGCCCAGGTGACACAGAGCTGTCTGTCGGGGAAGCCCGTAATGTCCCAGCCATGTCCCCATGGGAAGCAGAGGACAGCAAACAGCTCTCCCACTGGGAAGAGCACAGCTGCTCCAGCCCCGTGGGCGCAGAGGTGGCAGCAGAGGCAGCCCGTGCCCTGGCCAGCGCCTCTCGAGCCCAGGCCCTGTGCGGGCAGGCGGCTGCCCCCAGGACACGGCCCTCCCGCTTCAGGCGGGCGCTGCGGGCGCTGCGGAGGCTGCTCCGCTGTCCCTGCCTGCGGGCACAGGCGGAGCAGTGACACAGACAGGGCAGCGACAGCAGCCACTGCTCCAGAGCCTCCCTCCCTGCAGGGCTGCGCCTCACACGCTGCTGCCAACACCGATGGCAGCGGGGTCACAAACGGGAATGGCAACACGGGCACAAAGAAGCCAAAGACAACAAAGAAGAGGAAGAAGACGATGAAGAAAATGGAGAAGATGAAGACAGAAGACAAAGAAGACAAAGAAGACAATGACATAGATGACAAGGAAGAGAAAGATAACAAAGAAGAGAAGAAAAACCACAAAGATGAAGACAAAGAAGAAGAAGAAGAAGAAGAAGAAGAAGAAGAAGAGTAATAAGAATAAGAATTTTAAAAATACATTGAAAAGGAATTAGATTTGTAATACGTGTAAGACTTTTAAAATATAGAAGAATAGTTATAAGAATAATAATTTGAATTTAAACATGCATAGAAGGGAGGAGATTAATAGGAATAAGAATAAGAATTTTAAAATACATAGAAGAAGAAAGGAAGAAGAAGAGTACTAAGAAGGAGGAGAATAAGAAGAATACTTACACTGACTTGAAAAAGACCTGCTCCAATAACAGGAGGACAAAGAGCTGTCCCAAGGGAGAGATGGCCTTAAAAAATAGGAGTCCCAATGGGAAAATGAGAGTGGCTTGTCCCAAGGGGAAAATGGCAGTGGCCAGGAGCTGTCCCCAGTGGAAGATGACAATGAGCTCTCCCGAGGGGATGACGAGGCTCACAAGGAGCTGTCCCAGGGTGAAGACACCCACAAAGAAGAGCTGTGCCAAGGGGACAGGGACAGTGACAGTGACAAGGAGCTGTCCCATGGGGGTGACGGCAGCCACAAGAGGCTTTCCCCAGGAGATCAAACCTGACACAGAGCTCTCTTTTGGGGAAGGCTGTCACGTCCAAGACACGTCCCCATGGGAAGAAGGGCAGGACAAAGAGCTGTCCCAGAGGCGGAGCAGTGACACAGGCAGGGCAGCGACAGCAGGGATTGCTCCAGAGCCTCCCTCCCTGCAGGGCTGCGGCCACACGGGGCTGCCAGCACCACTGGGAGTTGGGGTCACAAACAGCAACAGGAAGACGAGGACGGAGAAGGCGACAAAGATGACAAAGATGACAAAAAAGAGGAAGAGGAAGAAGACAATGAAGAAGATGACGGAGATGAGGAAGAAGAGGATGAAGATGAAGATGACAAACATGACAAAAGAGATGATGAAGAAGATGACAGACACGTCAGAGACGATGAAGATGAAGAAGAACAAGAACAGGAAGAAGAATATTTTAAGAAACTGACACTGAAGAAGAGCAGTAGTAATAAGAATAAGAATTTAAAAATACGTAGAAGAAGAAGAGTAATAAGAATTCCAATTTATAAATACATAGAAGAAGAGTAGTAAGAAGAAGAAGAATAAAAATAGTTAAGAATACATAAATGAAGAAACGATTTATTGAATAAATAAATATACCAAATAATTTGTGTTTCTGACTTCTTGTATTATTTACATTACAGTCAATGAAATAAAAACAATGTGTTCTAATTTAGATATATTATAATCTCCAAGAATTAACCAAAGAATGACTGAACAATCTGTTACTGAAGAAGTTGAATTTTCTTTTCATAGAGTGTGTAAGGCAGCAGGAGAGAGTGTGCAGATTCCCTTTGGTGTCCCCAGAGGTGTGGGTGTCTTTTCCCCCTGGGTGCAGGGAGGCCCCTGTGAGCAGTGAGTGCTCAGCCCCAGCGGCAGCGGGAGAGTTCCCGGCGGGGCCGGCAGGGCAGGGCTGTCCCTGCTCTCTGCAGGCAAACTCAAGGCGCCCCTTGAGCCCGGCCGAGAGAGAGCTGTGCTGGAAAGGCCTTTGCAGCAGGGCTGTGCAGGGCCACAGGCAAGGCAGCACAGCCGCGCTCTGCCTGCCCATGGCCAGGGAGCCGGGCTGGGTGTGTTCCTCACAGCCCTGCCTGCCCTGAGCCCCTTGTGCAGGGTGGGGGGTTCAGCCCCAGCTGGGGCAGCAGCAGCTCTGTGCTGTTCCTGCCAGATCCCTGTGGGAGCAGCTGGACAGGGCTGTGCAGCCCAAGGCCCCAGAGCAGCGCACACAGCCCTGGAGCAGGAGCGCAGCACTGGGGCTCTACTGGTGCTACTGGGCAGCCCCCCAGGGCTCAGTGCTGGCCACCTCCAGCCTCGGGGCTGCTCCAGGGCAGGGGCTTCCTCTGAGATTGAGTTTTCCTTCTCCTGGGATACCTTTCACACAATCCCAGGATCCCTGAGGCTGGCAAAGCCCTGCCAGCCCATGCAGTCCCAGCTGGGCCCTGTGCCCACCTTGTCCCCAGCCCAGAGCACTGAGTGCCACCTGCAGCCCTTCCTTGGCCACCTGCAGGGATGGCGACTCCAAAGCTCCCTGGGCAGCCCCTGCCAAGGCCTGAGCTCCCTTTCCATGGGCAAATTGCTCCTGCTGTCCAAGCTGAGCCTCCCCTGGCCCAGCCTGAGGCCGTTCCCTCTCCTGCTGTCCCTGTTCCCTGGGAGCAGAGCCTGACCCGCCCTGTGCCCCCTCCTATAAGGGGTACAGAAGGATTGTTCCTTTCTTAGGCCCTCTCCTCCTTGTCTTTGTTTTCCTAAATGAAATAAGGATCTCTGAAGGATGACAAATCCCACAGGAGTGCTTGGCACTGGATGTTCACCCATTTCTTCTGTCCAAAGGGACAACCAAGTGTCTCCCTCCTCCCTTCCCAATATCCAGCAGAGAGTCCCCAGGCCAGCGTTGCTCTCTGTGGGAGCAGCAGGAGGGAAGTTTGAGGACTTGTGCAGCCCTGAGAGAGGGGAAGGCAGGAATTCTCCTTCCTTTCTTTCTTTCCCACACCAAAGGAGACTCCTGCAATGGGAAAAGGAATTGTTCTTGGTGGAGTTGCCCCGCAGGGCTCCAGCCCAGAGGAGAGGCCTGGGGGTCGTCAGGTGTGGTCCCACCTGCAGGGTGGGCTCTCCCCTGGGTCACTCAGGGGCTGCTGGGCCAGGGCAGAGGATCAAAGAGAAACCATCCAGTTAAAGGTGAAGTTTGGCAATGACTGTGAAGCAGAGACCAGAGGCAGCACTAATGCCAGGTTCAAGGTGTTCAAACAGGGTGTTTTTTCTCCAAACACAACACTTTAGTCTGTGGTACTGTGGTAACTGTGTGACCTACGCAGCTTCCCTAATTCCTACAAATCTTTACTACTGATGGATGCCTTTACCTTGGAATGGACAACTGACATGGCAGCGTGCAAGACACACAAACACTCACACACGTAATTTAAGGAGTAAATAATGCAATACAATCATTATAAAAGGATTGGCCAATAGCAGAACTTAAAATCACACCGCAGGATCTCTGCTGGTTTTTGCTTTCCCAGCTTGGCTGTTGCCTGTCACAGAAACAATAAACAGAGGCATCTTCTGGCTACTTCATTCTCTTTGCCACATCCAAGTATGCATATTCAATCTCCTGGTCAGCAGGGCACGTGTTTGTAAATTCATCTCTTGCATAGGCGTTTTTCAAGTATCTTGAAATCCCTGTCATTTCAGGTGGGAAATGAAAATTTCGGTATTTTTTTGCAACGACCTTTCATTAAAAGAAAGAAAGAAGAAATAAGAGGAAAAATATCATTATATATATAATCTGCAAAAAGCCCCAACATCCCAATCCTACTCTTTATGCCCATTTTTTATTTCCAGTGTGTGAGTCTGGTGGTGTTGGTGGCAAAGGGCAAAGAAGAGAGAAAGCCATAAAAAGAAGACATGGGATGAAGAAAGCTGCTGAACTCACTGTAAAGGATTTGTTTGGTGTTTGTATCTATATATCTGTATTTATAACTTTATCTGTATCTTGCTAAAGATATGCAAAGCCACGTGGATGAGTAGAACAAACTAGATGAGATACAGGTTAACCCAGCAAACTTAGGCCAGAATTAACAGAAATAAACTGACCCACATTTGGAAACTTTCATTGACACAGGAAAAATTTGAATTAAAACCCTTAATTTCAAATGATCAGGGAAAACAACTCTTTGCTGATCCCTGATCCCTGCCTGCAGGCAGCAAGGGTGATGTGACAGTGTGACAGTGTGATGTTCCTTCTCTGTCCTCCTCCAGATGTTCACCTGACCCAAGGGGATTCTCCCTGTGCTGGCCCCGGCCAGCTCCTGAGGTTTGCAGTGCCTGAGTGTGGGAAAGGGCTCATCCCTGGCTGCTCCCTGCAATAGGATCTGCCAGGAGATGTCTGGGCAAAGCTTTCACCTGTGGAAGGTGGTAGAAAGTGATTGGATCCCCTCTTTCTCTGACAAAGCAGGAATCTAACAGGAAACTTCCTGAAGTGACCAGGAAGTGAAAACCAGTGAAATTCCAGTGGGGTCATTTCTCTTCCAGAGCCTTGCAGAGAAGAATCACAGAAAGCTTTGGGTTGGAGGGACCTTAAAGATCATCTTGTTCCAGCCCCTGGCATGGCAGGGACACCTCCCACTGTCCCAGGCTGCTCCCAGCCCCAGTGTCCAACCTGGACATCCTTGGGCACTGCCAGGGATCCAGGGGCAGCCACAGCAAATCTGGGCACCCTGTGCTCACAGGGAGGAATTCCTTCCCAATATCCCATTTAACCCTTCTCTCCTGCAGCTCACGGCCATTCCCCCTTGTCCTGTCACTCTGTGCCCTTGTGCAAAATCCTTCTCCAGCCCTCTGGGCTGTGACAACACCGGTGCTGGGTCACTGGAGCTGTTCAGGTGTGTGTGGATGCTCCACAGCCCTGCAAGGGGAGGCTTGGAGCCTTGCCTGGGAGGAGTGAATGGATCCCACCCTGTCAGCCTGACTGGCACCAGCGGGGATGCTCAGCAAAGCCAGAATTGGAGATCAAACATGGGAGAGAGAGAATTTGGGATGGACAATACAACATAAACTTCCTTGGCTGTGCTCATGGGCACTTTGCTTGGGAAATGCACATGAGAACAGTTCTCTGCAGCCCTAAACCCTGCACTCCTTGCAGCCCTGTGGCTGTGAGAAGCTCAGATATGAAACAGCTCTTCCAGACCCACAACCATCAGAGTGAGGATGTGCCTGGCTGTGCTGTAAGGAAATGGCCTCAGTGCCCCTGGGAGTGCCCTCAGAACAGAGAAAGGATCCCTCTGCCATCTCGAGAAGGATTTCAGCTGCTGTGCTTCCCTTCTCTCCAGGAGGCTGGAAAAGCAAATGCAAACCTTGATTATGTGGAGCTTTGGTAGGAGGTTGCAATCTGCTAAAGTGAGCTCATCCCCATCCAGGAATTTCCGGCTGGAAACAGGGATCTCCTCTGTGCTGTAAGCATCGATTTCATCAGGCAAGGGGCTATTTAAATAGCTGTCCAGCTTCTTCAGGGCTTTAAGCAAAGATTTTTCCAAATCTGGCTTAAGACAATAAAAAGATCATTCAAGCCTGTACCAAGGTCCCTGTGACACCAAGCGACTCCTGCGTCCTGACTCCTGGCACCCACCCAGACCTCTGGCTGTGCCAACTCCAGCAATTCCTTCATCCTGGGCTCAAACCTTAATGCTGGGATCAGGGCCCTAAGGAGCTAAAGGGAGTTCTGGGAAAAACCATCCCGGGGCTGAGTTACCAGGAATGGCTCCTCAAACCCCTCTGTGGGGCGGGGTTTGGCACCGTGGCCTGGCCCTGCCTGCACACGGGGCCAGTGCTTGCCCACAGGCAGGGCAGCACAGCTGCAGTGACAACAGCAAGTCCCTGGGATGCCACTTCTGGGTGTTCAAGGCCAGCCCAGGGAACAGAGCCAGAGCCTGGAATGGTTTGGGTTGGGAGGGACCTCAAAGCCCACCCAGTGCCACCCCTGCCATGGCAGGGACACCTCCCACTGTCCCAGGCTGCTCCAAGCTCCGTCCAGTCTGGCCTGGGGCACTGCCAGGGATGGGGACACTACAATCAACCTGTGCCAGGGCCTCCCCACCCTCACAGGAAAGGGTTTCTCCCTAATATTTAATCTAATCCTGCCCTCCTCCAGCCTGGGGCCATTCATGGTGGTCATGAGGGTCCTGCTTTAGGGATGTGCCAAGGGGCTGGAGGCCTCATTATTGATGGAAATGGGGAATTTCTCACTTGCAGAGGGCTGTGCTTTTGGCAAAGCTGTGGGGAAGGTGCAGCCTCACAGACCCCAGAGCTGAAGGAATGAGGAGAGGCTGGAATTGGTGCTCCCATGGTGACAGCAGTATCTGCTTCCACCAGCTCTTGGAATCCTCGATTAAAGCAGGGAACAGAC
Organism: Eopsaltria australis; assembly: GCA_034509425.1. NCBI lineage: Eukaryota > Metazoa > Chordata > Aves > Passeriformes > Petroicidae > Eopsaltria > Eopsaltria australis. The sequence goes on along the minus strand of JAVTVJ010001191.1, from coordinate 48,908 downwards.
ACAGATTTCCAAAGCCTCTCTGCTCTGGAAAATCCCTGTTTAACCTCCAGCAGTGTCCTACAACTGCACTGGGCTGGTTTCTCCCTCCCAGAACTGCAGCACCTACTTTCATTTGCATCTTTCCTCGGGTTCTTTATAAACGCAGAGAATTTTGCAAAGACGTCATTTCCTGCAGAGTTCGACTCGGGGTGCTTCGGTGCAAGTTTGGGATACCTGAGAAGTTCAAAGAAACAAAAAGAAGTGACCCAATTAGCCTTTATTTTTGTCTCCACTAATTAATACACATTTATTTGTAGGGTGACCACATGCAGCCACACAGGACTCAAAGGGAGGCATCCTAAACTAAAAACCACTTCTTTTAAACCCTACCTAAATCAGCTTTCCCTGAGGGCAATGGGAAATGACTGTTATTGCTGTGAGCACTGCCCCAACATCCCAGGGTGTTTTCCAGGCTTTCTCCTCCTGAGGCGAGGCTGCCAGGAATGGAGGAGTGGAGGGAAAATGCCCACTCCAAGGAGCTGCTGCTCCTCTCAGGGTCCTGGCCCAGTCCACTCGGGGCATGAGCAGCTGACAGCAGCCATTCCAGGGGCTGGAGCTTCCAGGGATGGATAAGAGTGGGAAAAAAGCAGCTGCTGCCCTGGTTTAAGTCAGGTTTGGCTGCTTGAGAAGGGAGCTCAGGGAGAGGACTGATATCCCAGGGGTGAAAAGGTCTGTAGGGTCAGGGACGCAGTGCTGGGACAATGGAGGGACAGAGGGGTTTGGGGTGAGGTGGGAAGAGCTGCTGGGGTGGAGGAGGACAAATCCAGAACTCAGACCCTCACATGCAGCCTGATGGACCCACGTGGACACTCTGAAAGAGCCCCAGCACATCCAGTGTGCACGAGGTGATCTCTGCCCTCAGCTTCACAGAATCCCAAAATCACCAGGGCTGGAAAACTCCTTCAGCTCCATCCAGTGCCACCACCCCCACCCCAAACCCTGTCCCCAGGGGCCACATCCAGATGAGTGGAACACATCTGGAGATGTGATCCACCCTGGGCAACCCATTCCAATCCCTGACAGATCTTGAAGGGAAAACATTCTTCCCATCTCCAATCTGAACCTCCCTTGGCACAACTTGAGGCCGTTTCCTCTCATCCCTCCACTTGGGACATGGCAGAAGAGCCCAACCCCACCTCACTGCACCCTTCAGGTGATTTTAGAGAGCAGCGAGGTCCCCCTGAGCTTCCACCTCCCTGCACACAGCAAGCACAATTATCTGGATGGTGTGAAGAGGGAAACCTCCAACAATTCCAAGTGGGAGCAGGGAAAAGGTCAGGTTTCTGCAGCACCCCCCGGGTTTCCACGTGATGGATTCCATGCTCTGGGAATGACCCAGGAGCAGCACAGCCCTGACTTGGGGACAGCCTGGGGACACCCCACTCTCTGTTTCAAAGTCACCCTGAGCTGGACCAGCCCCCTGGGATCCCCCACACGTGCAGCCCCCTGAGGGGAGAGGGACTTCGGTACCGGGGCGGCGCCAGCTTCTCCTCCAAGAACTCCTCAATCTTGTTGACATCGGTCTTCACCTCCCCATCAAAGGTCATGAACGGGGGGTTGGTGCCCGGGGCCAGGTTCTGCAGGTCTGCAGGTTTTCTGGGAAAGAAAAAGTCATTAAAAGTCCCTTTCCCTCCTTCTTATGAGCCCCTTTAGGCACTGGAAGGAGCTCTAAGGTCTCCTCAGAACTGTTTCTTCTCCAGGCTGGACACACCCAGCTCTCCCAGCCTGGCAGAAAAGAGTCACCCTTTGAAATCCCCCTTTGGAAAAGGACAAAGTTAAGATCTCAGCATTAAAAGTCACAATCTCACCTTTTCAAATCCACGGTTGTGACATTAAATATGACACCCTTGAGCCACAGGATCATAAAGAGGCGCTGAGAGAACGGGCAGTTCCCAATGCTTTCCCCATCACTGCCAGCCTACAATTGAAAAAATTACAAATTATAAATACATCTGTGTATAAATCACAGCAGTCCCTGCAGAGGAAGCAGCCTCCACCTCATTTGTCTACGTGGACATAAATCTGCACAAGATTACAATGAGTTCAATCAGTTTGTGAGCACAGGAAAGGAACAGAGAAGGATTTACCAGCCTAAACAGAGATGTGATGTCTAAAACCCTGAAGGGAACGAGCAGAACAAATCAATTAATTAAGAATTTCAACCTGAAGGGCTGTGGGAGCCCTGGAGAAGGTGCCACAAAGTGCTGCTCTCGTGTCATTTACATTGCAATTTGTTAAGAGGCTTTGTTACAGTGAGGCAAAGCCTTGCAGAGGCGCTACTGAGTGAGAGTTCCTGTAACGCTGCGAGAGATCAGGGCTCTCATTTTAAAGCCCTTCACGTGATTCTCCTAAAGCACAGCTTTAAAATTGAGATTAAATGTCAGGGGCAGAAGTAAAAAACCCTAAGGGTCTCATTTACTCAGTTAATAGGTGAATTCATTGAGGTTTGCAGCCCTTAAAACCCAACAAGACACACGAATCAAACCCGTTCTGTTTGTCCTTTTCCCCTCGCTCGATGCTGTCGAACAAATCTCAAATTCAGCAAAATCCCCTCCGTAAACAAACACTGCACAGTGCTCACCTTCACAAAGAGCTCGATGGCTGGGAACAGAGACCTGGCCTGGGGCAGGCAGGAGCTCCAGGGATGCATGGCAAGGGCTGGAGGAATTGTCTGGTTCTCCCTGTGATCCCCAGGAATCTCCCTGGACAAATCCTTGGAGAAATTGTCTGGTTCTCCCTGTGATCCTGAGGAATCTCCCTGGACAAATCCTTGGAGAAATTGTCTGGTTCTCCCTGTGATCCCCAGGAATCTCCCTGGACAAATCCCTGTCCTCGGCCACTGGGAAAACCAGGAGTTTCTCCAGCACTGCCAGGGGATGAGAACTCCCAGAAATGCTGGAACAGCTGGACTGCTGGGCTAGAAAAGCCTTGTTTCAGTCAGGAAAGCCTTGTTTCTGTCAGGAAAGCCTTGTTTCTGTCAGGAAAGCCTTGTTTCAGTCAGGAATGCCTTGTTTCAGTCAGAAAAGCCTTGTTTCTGTCAGGAATGCCTTGTTTCTGTCAGGAAAGCCTCGTTTCGTAGGTGGCAAAGCTGCTCAAAAGCTGCCATTGTGGTTTTCCTCCTACTCAGAGCAGCGCTGAGCAGCTGCCAGCAGCCAGGAGACACAAAACTGCTGTGGATCTTGTGAACAACGAGCTGAAATTCTGCCAGACTGGCTTAGATTGGAGTTAAATGCACAACAGATTCGTTTGGTCTCATCCTGCTCTGGTATCAGGTGTTACCCACCCCGAAGGAAATAGCAGGGGAAGAGTCTCGTGGTGACCCCTCGGTGCTGGGAATGGGCACCCCCAGCCTCTGCCAGGCTGTGCCCAGGGACAAGCAGCAGCCTGGGGACGCTGCTGGGGACGGGCCCTGTCTGGAGGAGCAGGCAGGGGTGTTGCAGATGAGCTGGGTCCCATCAGCTCCTTCCCAGCGGCATCTCTGGGAGTGGAGCTGCTGCCACAACCCCGCTGCCCTTGCCCAGCTGTGCTGCCAGCTGTGCACCCAGCACCATCCCAGACTGCTTTGGGTTGGGAGGGACCTTAAAGGTCACCCAGTGCCACCCCTGCCATGGCAGGGACACCTCCCACTGTCCCAGGCTGCTCCAAACGCCATTCAAACTGGCCTGGGACGCTGCCAGGGATGGGAACCCACAGCCCCTATGGGCACCCTGTGCCAGGGCCTCACAGGCTGTGCTGGGCACCCTGTGGGTCCCCTGAGCTGGAGAGGGAAAAAAATCTGAGGAATGGAGGCACTCTGGGCAGGTGACCCAGGCATGGCAGAGCTGAGGTGAGCCAGGGTCTTCCTGAGGATGCAGGGAGGTGTTTGCTCCCTCTGCAGCAGCTGTGGGTGAGCAGGATCCCTGCTGTGGGGATCTGGGAGTGCCTTTGACATTCCAACATTTCCAAAGGCACCAGCTTTACCCTGGATGAGCTCGGGGACAGAGGGTGGGACAGGGAGAGGGCTTGGACTGAGCTCAGTGACACCCACAGGGGTGGGAGCTCTGTCGGGGACAATCTGAGGGGATTTTGCTGATCCCAGCACAGGAGCTCAGACTGATCACAGAATCCCAGAATCAGCAGGGTGGGAAGAGCCCTTTGGGATCACCCAGTGCCACCCCAGTGCCACCAGCATCACCCAAGCCCTGTCCCCAAGGGCCACATCCAGACTGCTCCTGAGCACTCGGGATCTGGGTGCCACAGCAGCAGCTGATCTGCTGGAATGTTGCTGCTTTCCAGAGGGATCCTGACAGCCTGGCCCCAAAACATTCCTGCCTGCTAAAATCCTGTCTGTAAATATCCCAATGAGCCCATGGCTGAAGGGCACAGACCCCACCAGGGTGCACTGTCCTTCATTCCTGCTGCACAGGGACACCTGGCATGGATCTTTGTGGCTCAGGACAAATCCCAGAGTCCCAGATTGCCAAAATCACCCAGGTGGGGAGAGACTTCCATGGCCAGGCAGTGCCAGCATCAGCCAAAGCCTGTCCCCAAGGGCCACATCCAGACTGCTCCTGAGCACTGCCAGAGCCAGCCACTCCAAACCTCCCTGGGCAGCTCATTCCAAGGCCTCCCCACTCTGCCAGGGGAATTTTCTGTTCCAGTCTCCAACCTGAGCCTCCCCTGGTGCAATTTGAGGCCATTTCCTCTCCTCCTTTCCCTGCCCCTCCTCTCAGGGACTTGTGGGGAGCAATGAGGTCCCCCTTGAGCCTCTTCTTGCCCCCCAGCTCCCTCAGCCTCTCCTGGTGTTTTCTAGACCCTAAACATCTATTTTCTAGACAGAACTGTGTTCTGGCCGTGTGCTGTGACAGATACCCTCTTTTACCTAAAAAAATATTAAATTTAAGGATTAATTTTAATTTTTCTTTAATTTTAAAGGCTGATCAATGCCCCCCTCCATCCCTGGCAGTGTCCAAGGCCAGGCTGGAGCAGCCTGGGACACTGGGAGGGGTCCCTGCCATGGCAGGGGGTGGCACTGGGGGATCCTTGATGTCCCTTCCAACACAAACCCCTCTGTGATTCCATGAACAAAATATCCCATCTACTCCTTGATGACACGATGGTTTTTAAATTTTTGATGACTGTTCAGTGTTTCTGCAGGTTTCTACACTATTCAAGCACTGAAAACCCCACCAAATTTACTTCTGTTTCAGCAATTTAAAAAAGATATGTGTTAAATGTATTCACATTACATCGTGGCTACAGAAAACCTTCTAAAAATCCAGAATGACTTCTGTCTGGCAATATTACTGCTGTTAAAAATGCCATAAAAATTAAAATTACAATTAATTTTGGTTCACTCAATGCCTCTGTAATGCACTCATTAACATTTTACGTGGTGTTGTGTTTGGGTCAGATCACATCCAATCCAAGGCTTTTTGTCAGGAAGGGATCACCTGGCATTTTCTCTCTGTTTTCATTCCTGTGGCCTTGGGCTGGAGCACAAAAACCCAAACACTGAGTTTGACAGAATCCTTCTGATGCCACCTGCTGGGCTTGAAATGTTGCCCTTGGGAGCGCTTGAGATGCTGAAATTGTAATTCCAGGCGAAATTTTATCACCCAGCAGCTGCAATTAAAAATACATTTGCAGGGAGAAAGTCCCAATTCTGCCACTTCTTATTCCAATGCTTTCCAACAGCCCCCGAGCTCTGCCTACCCACCAGTACCAACACTAAAAGCAGATATTGCAGCTGCTGTTTGTTTTCTCAGCCAAAGATCAATAAAATAAATCATGTTTAAAACGTGGCTGGTGATTTTTGCAGATCAATTGTATTTGTGGTGCTTCCAGGGTTGAGTCTTCCTCTGTGTGACATCCCCAAAGTGAGGACAGCAGCTGGACATTCCTTCAGGCGAAAAAAAAAGGGATTTTCCCTTCATGTTTTATTCTCTTAAGAGCAAAATAAACACCTTCCACTACCCCAGGGTGCTCCAAGCTTGATTTAAGTCGGCCTTGGGCACTTCCAGGGATGGGGCAGCCACAGCCTCTCTGGGAATTTCATTCCAGGCCTTCACAGGGAAGAGGGAAAGCCAAGCTTTCCTTTTTCCTCATGGACACAGGGAAACAAACCCTAGAACAGCATCCAGGCACTGTGAATTCAGCACTGAACTAATATGGAATGAAAAGTCTGCTCCTCACTTAAAAAAATACAGCAAATATTTGTACAAACCATTAGCAGGGGTGTGGGAATGCCAGAGGATTTTTGGAAGGGTTTTTAGAAAACCCTGTGTAGGTTTAAGGCTCTTGGGTCTGAAACAGAGGCCAAGGGGAAGGGGATGAAAGGAACTGAGAGCAGGTGGAGGTGATAGAAGGAATTAACTTCACACTGAAGGTGATCAAAGGAATTAACTCTACACCTGCACAGCCTTACTGAGCACAGGACACCTCTGAGCTGGGTGCTGCTGATCAGGGATTAGGAGAATTGGCTCAAGGCTGAGTTTATTTCAAACAAGGCATCAGCTGAGCCAGCCCAGGGCTGCTCTGCCCCCGAGCAGGGCTTTGGGCTGAGCTCCCTCCTGCAGCAATGAGCAAACTCCTGTTCCCTCACATTTTAAACCTTGGGCAGCTTCATCCTCCCAGCCTGGCCATTCGTTATCTCCTAACAGCCAACAATTCCATTTTTAAGTCTTCCCACCCTGTTTGCTTTCTGGAATTTGAGCATTCTCACTTTCATGCAGTGTTGGAGTCGATTTACTGCCATTATTTTATTTTAGGTTTCATGACTCGTATGTTCAATAGGAAATAGAACTCAAGTAGAAATTGTTCTTTGAATGCTCCTGGTCTGCAGGCCACGTTCAGGATCAAAAATGTGTTTGATATTTATGGGATGTCTCCCTCAGCCCTGTTTTTGTGGACTGAGCAGTCACAGCTCAAAGGGTGACATCCATCTGGAAATTCTAAATCTCTCTTGACAACAGAGAGGAAAATGAGGCTGAAGCTGGAATTTCATGGAATTATGGAATGGTTTGGGTTGGAAAGGACCCTAAAACTCATCCATGCCATGGGCAGGGACACCTCCCACCGTCCCAGGCTGCTCCAACCTGGCCTTGGGCACTGCCAGGGATCCAGGGGCAGCCACAGATTTTTGGGAATTCCATCCCAGGACCTCCCCACCCTCCCAGGGAAGGATTTTCCCTCTGGATCCAGCTCTCTCTGTGCCCTGTGTGCCAAGAGCCACCTCAGGGCAGAGAAAGCCTCTTTTCTTCTCTCCCTGCTTTATTTACTGCCCATGGGCTGCTGGGTAAGTAATTATTGCAGAAATTAACTTAATCACTCTCTAAGTCATTAAATGCTTTTGATGCAGAGGAAGAAATTCTCCTTCATTAAAAAGCAACTTTGTGGCACTCAACTTTTTACCTTTGTTCAGTTGCTTTAAAAATAATGAGAAACAAAAGGCCCAAACTCAGTCCTGCTACTTAGATCAAATACTCATTTAAACTTTTGATATTCAAACCTGCCCAGTGTTTCAACACCCTCCCAGTTCTGATAAAGGTTATAAATTAATGAACTATTAAATGATAATTCTGTCAAGTGAGCAAAAACCAAGGGAGTGCGGGTGAAAATTAAAATGTGAGACGTCTTGTATTGCATTTTTAGAGGCTGTGGTTGACTAATATTCACCTTATTTACATTGAAGAGATTAAAGGTTAAATTTATGTGTGAGGAGACTCTTTGCAAAAGAAGAAACGAAACAAATTCTGTGATTTTACAGCTCTGCTGTTGCCTTGGGCCAGGCCCCTCCTGGTGTCACAGGAATTTCCAGCCACAGCCATGGCTCTCTACAAAAAAATCCCTAAAATCCAAAGAAATTACAAAGGCAAAATGCAACTTGCAGGTTTATTTTCTCAAATCCATCTCCCCACGCCAGATCTGCAAATAAAGGCACTGCAGCAGTGACAGGATTTAGCAGAGCACGGGGCAGTGCAGGGAAAACTAAATGGAAAAATCAGCAGGGAAATCACTGAAAGACTGAAAAACTTGAGCTGCACTTCGGCAGAGTTTGAATTAATCTTGCCCACTTTAGGAGCACCTTTCTCCTAAAGGAGTAATTGCCACTTTGCAGGAGTTCTCCTCAAACCAGCACTGATTGGAGTCATCACCATTTGTTTGCTTTTCCAGCAGATGCAGATCATGAATTATTGTCTCCTCTCAGGAGGAATCTCCTCCCTGGGGCTGCCCCATCCCTGTGAGTGTCCAAGCCCAGCTCTGATCACTGCCCTTGATCCTTACCCAGCCTTCCATTTGGATTTTCAAGATCATTCCTTCCATTTGGATTTTCCAGATCATTCCTTCCATTTGGATTTTCAAGATCATTCCTTCCATTTGGATTTTCAAGACCATTCCTTCCATTTGGATTTTCAAGACCATTCCTTCCATTTGGATTTTCAAGACCATTCCTTCCATTTGGATTTTCAAGATCATTCCTTCCATTTGGATTTTCAAGACCATTCCTTCCATTTAGATTTTCAAGATTCTTTTCCAACCCTTGCCAGGAGTGGCAGAAAACCCTGAGCCCAGGTGGAGCTGGGGAGGCACCGCCCAGTTCCAGGTCACTGCTTTGGCTCTCCCTCCAGTTATTCCCAATTTTCCTTGTGCTGGGAATTCCACAGGGCCGTGTTTGTGCTGCTGGGAACATTCCCAGGTCACGAGCAGCAGCCCAAATGCTATTAACCATTTATCCTGTTATGGGAATTATGGTTCAATCCCTCCCTGCTCTTCCTAATCCCCGTTTAATAAAGGGGTGAGGAGCCAGCCCAGCCTGCGGACAAAAAAACCTCACAGCCTTCGGAAATTCCTACAGGGAATTACTGCAACAAGAGGGGTTTGTGCTCCTGAAGGTGTTACAGGGCTGGGAGAAACGGATTAAAGGGTATTTCTGTGCTACATCCTGGTTTACACTGCATTTTACTGACCCTGCAACGCAGCTGGGCTAATTCAACTTAAATACAAAAACTGGGTAGAAAACTGGATAGAAAAACGATCTGAAAAAAGGGAAAAAACACCCTGTATCTGAAAACTGTATTTATAAAATTTTATAGATAAAAACTGTAAATTAAAAAGTAAAAAACTGGATATAAAAACTATATCTGTATTTCTACATAGATAAAAACTATAAATTAAAAAGAAAAAAACTAGATATAAAAACTAGCTACAAAAACTGAAAAAAACCCTATATCTAAAAACTGTACTTATAAAATTTTACAGATAAAAACTATAAATTAAAAAGTAAAAAACTGGATATAAAAACTATCTGAAAAAAGGGAAAAAACACCCTGTATCTAAAAACTGTATCTATAGTATTATATGGATAAAAACTATAAATTAAAAAATGAAAAACTAGACATAAAAACTATCTACAAAAACTGAAAAAAAAACCCCTCTATCTAAAAACTGTATTTATAAAGTTATATAGATAAAAACTATAAATTAAAAAATAAAAAACTGGATATAAAAACTATATCTGTACTTCTACTTAGAGAAAAACTATAAATTAAAAAAATTAAAAATAGATATAAAAACTATATCTATACTTATACATAAATAAAAACTATAAATTAAAAAGTAAAAAACTGGATATAAAAACTATCTGAAAAACTGAAAAAAACCCCTATGTCTAAATTGTGTATCTATACTTCTACATAGATAAAAAGTATAAATTTAAAAAAAAACTTAGATATAAAAACTGTATCTGTACTTCTACATAAACAAAAACTATAAATTAAAAAAATTAAAAATAGATATAAAAACTGTATCTGTACTTATACATGAATAAAAACCATAAATTAAAAAGTAAAAAACTGGATATAAAAACTATCTACAAAAACTGAAAAAACCCCTCTATCTAAAAACTGTATTTATAAAATTATATAGATAAAAACTATAAATTAAAAAAATAAAAAACTGGATATAAAAACTATCTGAAAAACTGAAAAAAAACCCTATATCTAAATTCTATATCTATACTTCTACATAGATAAAAACTATAAATTAAAAAATAAAAAACTGGGTATAAAAACTATATCTGTACTTTTACATAGATAAAAATTATAAATTAAAAAATTAAAAACTAGATATAAAAACTATCTACAAAAACTGGGAAAACACCCTATATCTAAAATCTATATCTATACTTCTACATAGATAAAAGCTCTAAATTAAAAATTAAAAAACTAGATATAGAAACTATCTAAAAAACTGAAAAAACACCCCATATCTAAAGTATATCTATAGTTCTACATAGATAAAAGCTATAAATTGAAAAATAAAAAACTAGATATAAAAACTATATCTGTACTTCTACATGGACAAGAACTATAAATTAAAAAATAAAAAGCTGGATATAAAAACTTTATCTGTACTTCTACATCAATAAAAACTATGAATTAAAAAATTAAAAACTAGATATAAAACCTAGATCTATACTTCTACGTCAATAAAAACTATAAATTAAAAAATAAAAAAAACTAGATATAAAAACTATACCTGTACTTCTGCATCGAGAAAAACTATAATTTATAAAATCATAAAAGATGTGTATAAATGGATACATATAAATGGTACTCAATACATACAAACAAAACAATGGATGTAAATGATATGTGTAAAATACCTGTGATTTGTGCTGGCAATGAATAAGTAAATAAATAAATGTTTATTCCTATAAATAAGAAATTCCATATTTATTAATAATAAATAAGAAGTGTCTTCCTGACAAAGAAGCTCTTTTGTGCAGCTCCAGGGAGTAAAGAAAATACATTTCCAAAGATATTCCTAATTTAAATCAAAAGGTAAAAGTGAAAGATTAAAGGAGTGGGGGAGTTTTTTTCACCTCCAATAATTTGTGATCTTTTGGTCCACATAGAAAGGAATAAAATAAACCCTGTCAGCTGCAGGGGGAAGGTGCCCTCAAGGTTAAAAATGGAATAAAAGGCCCTTCCCTTCCCAGTGCAAATTCCAATTCCAGGCCAAATTCTCCATCCTGCTCCCCCCAGCACCTCCCTTCTGTGGGAAACGAGGAGAAACACAGCACTGCTAATTAAAACAGGGGTTTTAATTAATGATACACTGCAGGAATGATATTTAAAACCCAGGGGATCTAAGGCTGATCTCCCACAACACCAGGACAGTGCCTGTGATCCCGGATCCTGGGGAATCCCATGGAGCTCCTGGCAGAGGGAGCTGATGGTTCTGCTCAGGGCTTGGGGGGGTTTTGTTTCCACAGGCAGCACAGGCTCCAAAATGTTAAATCTTTAGGGTGTATTTGCAGCCTGTTTTGAGTCACAGCTGCCACGTTATGAAAAAACTGAATTTTTTGTACTCACAAAGCGCTCCTGCTCTCCAAGAGCTTTCAAAAATCACTTCCAGAACAGAATGTCAATGATTCACCAAGGCACAAATGGGAATTTTGCTGAAATCTGAGTCAATGTTTAACTTGTTTGTAACTGCCCCGTTTGAATAACTCAGGGAAGGGTTTGCTTTCACTGCTCCAGTTCTGCTGCCTGACTTTGGTCTCTGACAGCTCCATTTCTGAGTATTTGGAATATTCTTATGTGTGCTCAAATTTCAGCATAAGGAGAGAAATGAACCAAAAAGCAAAATTCCACCTTTGCCCTTCTGCCTCCAGCAGCAGTGCCAGGCTGTCCAGGCTCCTTTCTTGGAGAAATTTGGTATTTTTAGGAAGGAATTAAAACCCTTCAGGTGCTGAGACAGAGCTGTCATCGAGGGCAGCTGGAATGGAGTGGCTTGAGCTGAGTTTTTACCAGGAGATAATCAGACACTGCAAATGGAAATGCACCCAGGGGGATATTTTATCATCTCAGCAAGGAGAGTTTGGGTCACCTTCCCAGGGCATTCCCTTGGGCACAGTCTGGGTGCCAAGCAATTAATTTTGGAAGATTCATGGAATATCCTGAGTGGGAATAAACCCCCAAAGATCATCCATTCCCAGCCCTGGCCCTGCCCAGACCCCCCAACAACCCCAGCCTGGGCATCCCTGGCAGTGCTGTCCAAAGGCTCCTGGAGCTCTGGCAGTGCCCATTCCCTGGGCAGTGCCCCAAAATCCTCTAAGGGGAAAAAAAAAGAAGCTGCAGGACCTTGCCAGGGAAAACACAGGGAATACTCTCAGTGATGGCACAGGAGGAGCTCTCCACACTTCACTTCCCCTTCCATGAACTCTAATTTTTCCTTTCACTGCCTGATTCCCACCTATGAAGAGGAGGGGTCTCTCTCTGGCTAAAACCTCCAAAGCTGCAATTCCAAGTGGCATCACCAGGAAAAAGCACCCTGAAAAATCCTGGGCGTATTGAGAGCTCCCATTGTCACTTCTGCTTCACAGAATTTAAACTAAGGGCTCACAAAGAGCCATAAATATGGATTTGCATGGTCCTCACAAGTCTGGAATAAAAGGCCTTGCCCTGGCAGGTGATATTTCCATAAAAATAGCACTGATGGAACCAGAGAATGGTTTGGGTTGGAAGGACCTCAAAAATCATCTCATTCCAACCTCCTATGGGCAGGGACACCTTTCTTCATCTTTATTTAAAGAAGGCCCCTTCCAAAGTTTCCCCTGAATTTATCAATAATTCAAGTTTAGAACAGTTTTATTTTCCAACTAATTAGTCAAACCCCTTCCCAGAAAATCACTCCCCACACTCCAATGTTTTATATTTGTGAATGCCACGAGTTCTCTAGGCTGGTTTCTTATTCATCTACAGAAAAATCAATCAAGTCTCAAATTCAACAGAACGAGAATTCCCTGGCAGAGCTGCAGGATAATCCCCTTATCCCAAAATGATCCCGTTTGGAAGAGCCCTTCAAGCTCACCCAGTCCCACATCCAGAGGAATGAGACATTCCTGAGGAAGGCTGAGGCTCTCCAGCAGGATTTAGGGAGTGAAGTTTAATTTCAGACAAGCAGGGACTGTGGGCAGAGAGCACGAGAGGAAAACTTGGCCCTGCTCTGTGCTGATCTCAGGTTTTACAAAGACAAAGCTCAGGAGCAGAGGCCCCGTGGCTGGAATTTGAGCAGCTGGCTGATCTCATCAGAGACTCTGCTGGCTCCTGGCAGCCCCAAATCCAAGCTGTGCCCTAGGCCTGGCTCAGGAAAGGGTTCCCTGTTTAATGAAGGGCTTACACAGCACGTGACCCTAAGCTTGTGCTTAAAGCCAAACACATGGTGTGGGGTTTTACTGCAGCACTCAGCTGGGAGGGAAGAAAAATAGGGAAAGGGCCAGGAAGCTTTGAAGACCTTTCTTTCAATTTATTCCAGTTTTTTTTTTGCTTAAAACTGACCTTCAAACCACAGAGATGGTGCTGGGAATGAACAGAGGCCTGGTCAGGCCTGGGGGCACATGGGGATTTAGCACTTCCAAAGCACAGGGAAAAAAAGATTCCAGAAGGATTTACACAAAGAGGTTGTGGTTCCCTTATCCCTGGAAGTGTCCAGGGCCAGGCTGGACAGGGCTTGGAGCAGCCTGGGGCAGTGGAAGGTGCTCATGGCAGGGTGGAATGGGCTTTAAGGCCCTTCCCAAAGGAATCAGGGATTCTGACTAAATCATACAAGAATAACGTAGAGGCAACTTCTTATTTCTGTCTGTTGGTTTATGTCAGTCTGGAAAAGAACTTTGGTCTCTCAGCTGTCCAAATCCCAGAATCAGCAGGGTGGGAAGAACCCTTTGGGATCCCCCAGTGCCACCCCAGCAGCACCAGCATCACCCAAACCCTGTCCCCAAGGGCCACATCCAGACTGCTCTGGGACAATTCCAGAACCAGTGACTCCAAACCTCCCTGGGCAGCTCATCCCAAGGCCTCACCACTCTGAGAGGGGAAAATTCTGCTCTAATCTCCAACCTGAGCCTCCCCTGGTGCAATTTAGGGCCACTTCCTCTTGGGACACGGCAGAAAACCCCAGCCCCACCTCACCACCCCTCCTGTCAGGGAATTGTAGACGGTCCTCCCTGAGCCTCCTTTTCTCCAGGCTGAGCCCCTTCCAGCTCCCTCAGCCTCTCCTGGAGTCACAGAATCCCAGAATGGTTTGGGTTGGAAGGGACCCCAAAGCCCATCTCATCCCAACCCCCAGAAAAGCTGCTGGTGGTGCCCCCAGCACACACAAGAACCTGGAGAGTTATGAAAGGAATTTGAAATGCCAGCTCCTCTTAAGCTGCCTTAGGGAACCTGAAATTGCCATAGTTCAGCTGAAAAAAAAAAAAAATAAAAAGGGAGCTGTGAGAGGGCAAATACCCACGGGAAGGGAGCCAGCTTCCTGCTTTGGCTTTGGACAAACGCAGCTTTGGGGCTTTTTGTGTGGCCAAGGAACCCAAATCACACGGAAATGGAGCAGCCCTGGAGCAGCAGCGCAGCACTGGGGCTCTACTGGTGCTACTGGGCAGCCCCCCAGGGCTCAGTGCTGGCCACCTCCAGCCTCGGGGCTGCTCCAGGGCAGGGGCTTCCTCTGAGATTGAGTTTTCCTTCTCCTGGGATACCTTTCACACAATCCCAGGATCCCTGAGGCTGGCAAAGCCCTGCCAGCCCATGCAGTCCCAGCTGGGCCCTGTGCCCACCTTGTCCCCAGCCCAGAGCTTTCAAAACTCCTCAATTTATAAAGCAGAAAGGTCTCACTGACAATGCAAATGAAAATAACCAAAAAAGAACGGTGGGGAGAAGCAACTTATAAAAAAACTACTGGATTTTAGTGGCAGTGAGGTGGCACCTGGGACAAGGCCCTGCAGAAAGTCCAGGGAGTGGAGCTCAGGAAGGATAAAACCAGGGAGGGAGGAGAAGGGAGCAGAGCCCCGTGTGTGGAGCTGGTGGAACTCTGCACACAGAAATCTTTAATTTCACTTCTTGAGATCGTTGAAACACTGAGCCCCTGTGGTGAATCTGCACTAAAAAGGCCCATGAAGAGCTGCCCACCTGGGTCTGAACAGCACATCAGTTATTGGCTGTACAACCCACACTCACCTCACTCAGCTACACCCTGACTGAGGAGGAAAAATCCAGATTTTCAGCACCAACAGCTCCTCAGTGATGACAATTCCAGTGTTTACAGCAAGCACCAGGTGCAGCCCGGACTCCCCTGAGTGGGCATCCAGGTGTCCCAGGGAGCTGAGCTCCTGCTGCCCATGGGATTGCTGACCTGCAGCACTCAGAATTCAGTTCCTGCTTTAGAATCGAAATCCTATTTAAGGCCCAGATTCATCACATCAGAGAAAAGAAGATTCTTTTCGTTGGAGGAGATCCCCATTCCCATTTGAGCTGGGTGCACTGACTCGGGGGGCAGGGATGCAGGTGTGGTTCCCATTTCTGAGCTCCCAGCAAAGCTTCTCCTTTCTCACTTTTAGCCCTTTCTGTAACTCTGTGTAAAGGCACCCAAGGATATCTCAGGAGTGGTGCAAGGGAATTCTGCTTCAGACAAGTAACCTCGGTCTCTGCTGGGAATGAAATCATCCTCTCAATGGAAATAAGTGATTTAGAGACCAAGAATGTCACCAAACTGAATAAATCCCACTGCTTTTCCTTGGGGAAAATCTATTGCCTTGTGCTCATGGCCAGCTTTGACTGAAATCCATTCAACCCTGAAACTGAGGGAGGAATGTTTTGGGAGATGAGCAAGGTCTCGTGCTCCAGCTGGGTTGTTTGGCCAAATATTTATGGAACAGAGAAATCCTTAGGAATCTCTGGAATTCTGGAATCTGCAGTGGTGATTCTGTTGAGTTTTCAGTCTATAAACAGTTAGATAACAATTTCAAGTTAGAAATCAGCCCTTAAGTCTTAGATAAATGTTTTGTTGCTTAAAATCAGTGGAGAGAATTTCAGTGAGAGTTCAAGTATATTTAAATGGCAAAAAAAAAATTTGACATTTACATAAATTTTCTGATCAATAAAGAGCTTTTGCTACAGAAAGGGAAAAGCCCTTGAAGAGCAGAGAGCACAAGGTGCCAGGGGCACTGAATTCCCAAGGAAAGGACATCTGGATGACCTCTGGGAACATTTGCCTTTGAAACACCTGCAATAATGGGTATTGTTATCTAAAGAAAATAAATTCTATTGTTCCCCGGGCAAATGGAAATCAGGGAGCACCCAGTGAAAGCCCCAAGGGAATTGTGAGGTTTTTTGTTCTTCCAGGGGGTTTCTCCCTGAGGCTGATGCTTCTCACAGCATTATCAGTGTCAGAGCACCAAGCATTTTAGTGTTGGTTTAGGATGATATTCCCCAGCAGGGGAACTGCCAGGATCATTCCAGCACTATTCCTGTGTGGTTTTCTTGTGCATTTTCTCCCATTTTGGGGTTTCTTTTTACATTTCTCTGTATTTGCACTGTGCTATCCGACCATGGCATGGCCATTTTGGTGCCTGGGGACATTCTGAGCTCTCCAGGTGGCTTTTTTATTTTCTTTTTCCTTTTCCTGGAGAAACTCATGCCAGCCTCAAACTAAAAACTATTCCAACCCCAACTACAAAAATCCAGCTCCAGGTGAGGTAAAATACTCAAGCTTTGTAATACAGAAATAATTAGAACAGCAATTGGATTGTTTCCTAGGCATTCTTAAATTACCAATATTAAACCCATCATAAAAATGCTCCTCCCTTCTCTTTCTGCCTTTATTAATTCACAAATATTTTTAAATCCTATGATTAATCCTAATATTTGGGGACCACGGAGTCACAACAAATGCTCTTATTCTCTAGGCTGCTTTCCCATTTTGGCCATAAAGTGGAAGGCACCGAGTTTTAATTTTCATTTTAATTTTAATGTGAATTCTGGCTGGCAGAAGCAGCCTCAGCCAGGTGAGGAGGCACAGGATGGGATGGTTTGTAGAGGAGAAGGTCCCAAATGCCTTCTGCTTCTCCAGTTTTATTTCCTTAGCTTTGTGTTTATCCCACCCCTGCTCCACATTTTAGTCCAGAGGAAGAAACCACCTTTCTACACACAGAAAATTCCCTTCTGATAAAGACTCTGTGGATGGCTGCTGTTCCCATGCCAGATCCCAGGGATTTTGGTGGGATTCCAGGCACAGAATAGAAATGTTTAAAGCTCTACTCAATAAAATACCAGAAATTCGTTTTAGTTTCCTCCCTGTTGTTTTTTTTTCCCATTTCTCTCTAACCCAGATCTTCCTTTCAAACAAACACGAACTGGACAATTACAAGGGATGATCTTTACTGACTCTGAATTCAGCCTTGCCAAATTTGAGGCGATTCTCTAAATGTCACCCATAATTCGTGTTAGAAAACCCCAACACCACATCCGAAACGACATTTCCCAGCTTCTTCCCTCTCAGCCCCTGTGATGAGATCCCCTCTCCCTGCATTTTGGAGATCTGAAAATCCACGGACAACTCCTTATGGCAGCGATTCCTGGCGGAATGAGGAGCCAGAGGCAAGTTTATATCGGGCATTAATAACCAAATCACCTGAGCCAGGCTGGCCCTTCGCCTGCCACAGGGCTCCGGGAACAGGAGATTCCCCGCGGAGATTCCCCGGCAGCCCCTCACCCCTACCTTGACGAAGAGGGAGATGTCGTGTTCCTGCTTCTCCTCCTCCTCCTCCTCCGGGGCGCCCGGCGAGCCCGTCCCGTCCTCCTGGTGCTGCTCCCGGCCCCGCTCCCCGTTCAGGCTCCGCTCCGCCGTGTCCCAGCCGCTCTCGGGGCCCGGGGCTCCTGTCCCCTCCGGGGCTCCTGTCCCCGCTGGGGCTGCGGGTCCCCGCTCCGCCTCCGCCTCCGCCTCCGCCTCCGCCTCGCCGCCGGGGCAGCCCGGGGAGCGGGGAGCGCCAGGAGGCTGCGCTTGAGCGGGCACCGGCACCGGCACCGGCACCGGCAGCGGCACCGGCGCTGCCCCGCGGCTCTCGGCAACCTCCGCGCTCCCCTCCGCAGGGATTGGCCCTGCTGGAGCTGCCTCCTGCACCTCATCCTCCTCGGGGACGGTCCCTGCTGGAGCTGCCTCCTGCACCTCATCCTCCTCGGGGACTGTCCCTGCTGGAGCTGCCTCCTGCTCCTCATCCTCCTCGGGGACTGTCCCTGCTGGAGCTGCCTCCTGCACCTCATCCTCCTCGGGGACTGTCCCTGCTGGAGCTGCCTCCTGCACCTCATCCTCCTCGGGGACGGTCCCTGCTGGAGCTGCCTCCTGCACCTCATCCTCCTCGGGGACGGTCCCTGCTGGAGCTTTCTCCTGCACCTCATCCTCCTCGGGAATTGTCCCTGCCTGGGCTTCCTCCTGCACCGCATTCTCGGGGACTGTCACATCAGCCTGGGCTGCCTCCTGCACCTCATCCTCCGCAGTGACCGTCCCTGCCGGGGCTGCCTCTTTCACCGCATCCTCCACAGGGACTGTCCCTGCTGGAGCTCCCTCCCGCACCTCATCGTTAGGAATTGTCCCCAGCGCCTCCTCAGGGACTGTCCCTGCCGGAGCTGCCTCCTGCACCTCATCCTCGGGGACTGTCCCAGCAACTGGAGCTTCCTCCTGCACAGCATCCTCGGGGATTGTGCCTGCCGGAGCTTCCTCCGGCACCTCATCCTTGGGGACTGTCCGCAACACCTCCCCGGTGACTGTCACATCAGCCGGAGCTTCGTCCTGCACTTCACCCTTGGGGACTGTCCCTGCCGGAGCTTCCTCCTGCACCGCATCCTCGGGGGCTGTCTCTGCTAGAGCTGCTTCCTGCGCCTCATCCTTAGGGACTGTCCCCAGCACCTCCTCGGGGACTGTCACAGCAACCGGGTCTGCCTCCTGCACCTCATCCTTGGGGACTGTCACATCAGCCGGGGCTGCCTCCGGCACCTCATCCTTAGGGATTGTCCCCAAAGCCTCCTCAGGGACTGTCCCTGCCTGAGCTGCCTCCTGCACCTCATCCTTAGGGATTGTCCCCAGCGCCTCCTCAGGGACTGTCCCTGCCGGAGCTGCCTCCTGCACCTCATCCTCGGGGACTGTCCCCACCGGGGCTTCCCCCTCCTCAGGGACTGTCACATCAGCCGGGGCTGCCTCCTGCACCGCATCCTCGGGGAGTGTCCCCAACGCCCCCTCGGGCTGTGTCCCCGCCGGGGCTGCCTCCTGTACCGCAGCCTCAGGATCTGTCCCCGACGGGGCTGTCTCCTGCACGGCATCTTCAGGCACTGTCCCCGATGGGGCTTCCTCCCTGAGTGCTTTCTCGGGATCTGTCCCGCACGGCGCTGTCGCGACAGCGTCCCCGGGCTCTGCTCCCTCTGGGGCCGCCTGTCCCAGCGCCTCTCCGGCTTCTGTCCTCGATGGCGCTGTCACCTCTGCTTGTCCGGGCTCTGTCCCCGCCGGGGCTGTCACCTCCGCTTCTCCGGGCTCTGTCCCCTCCGGGGCTGTCACCTCCGCTTCTCCGGGCTCTGTCCCCTCCGAGGCTGTCGCCGCAGCCTCCTCAGGCTCTGTCCCCGCCGGGGCTGTCACCTCCCCTTCTCCGGGCTCTGTCCCCTCCGAGGCTGTCGCCGCAGCCTCCTCAGGCTCTGTCCCCGCCGGGGCTGTCACCTCCCCTTCTCCGGGCTCTGTCCCCTCCGAGGCTGTCGCCGCAGCCTCCTCAGGCTCTGTCCCCGCCGGGGCTGTCACCTCTGTTTCTCCGGGCTCAGTCCTCTCCGGGGCTGTCACCTCTGTTTCTCCGGGCTCTGTCCCCGCCGGGGCTGTCACCTCCCCTTCTCCGGGCTCTGTCCCCTCCGGGGCTGTCACCTCTGTTTCTCCGGGCTCAGTCCCCGCAGGGGTTGTCGCCGCAGCCTCCTCAGGGTCTGGTTCTGCCGGGGCTGTCACCTCTGTTTCTCCGGGCTCAGTCCTCTCCGGGGCTGTCACCTCTGTTTCTCCGGGCTCTGTCCCCTCCGGGGCTGTCGCCGCAGCCTCCTCAGGATCTGGTTCTGCCGGGACAGGCGTCGCCGTCTCCTGGGGCTCTCTCTCCGTCGAGGCTTCCTCGCTCACCGCCTCTCTCACCTGTGGCTCCGTCCCCGCCGGGGCCACCACCGCGTCCTCGGGCTCTGTCCCCGCCGGGGCTGCATTTCCGGGCTCCGTCCCCGCCGGAGCAGCCACTGCGTCCTCGGGCCCGGTCCTCGCCGGGGCCACGGCGCCGTCCTCGGGCTCTGTCGCTGCCGGCGCTGCCTCTTCGTGCTCTGTCCCCGTCGGGCTCACAGCCGCGTCCTTTGGCTCCATCCCCCCCGGCTCTGCCCCTTCAGGCTCCGTCCCCGCCAGTGCCGCCGCCTCTCCCTCGGGCTCTGCCCTGGCCGGCGCGGAGCCCCCGGGCCCGTCCATCACCCCCGCGGCCCCCGGCTCCCCGCCCGGCTGCCCCTCGTTCCCCGGGCTGTCCCCGCCGGGGTCCCGCTGCTCCGCGCTCGGTGTCCCGGGGCCCTCGGGGGAGCCGCTGTCCCCGGGGGGCTCCGGCGCCGCCTCCGCGCTCACCCGCGGCCCCTCCGCGGGCCCGTCCGGGGGCTCGGCCGCTCCCTCGGGGCACAGCCCGGCCCGAGCCCCCGCCGCCGCCTCGTCCTCGCCTCCGTCCCGCGGGACATCGCCGCTCTCCGGGGGCCGCCCCGGGCTCTCCGCCATGCCGGGCTGCCCGGGACCGCCGGGACGCGCGGGACGAGCCGGAGCAGCGCAGCGGCCGCGGAGCAGCGCCGGGCACGGCCGGGGGGAACGGGGGGAACGGGGGCGGTGCCTGCGCGGAGCTCGGGGCGGCGGGGCCGGGGCTGCGCTCCTCCCCGCCCCTGCCCCGCTCCGGGTACAGCCCCTGCCCCGTCCCAGCACAGCCCCTTCCCCGTCCCAGCACAGCCCCTGCCCCGCTCCGGGCACGGCCCCTGCCCCGTCCCAGCACAGCCCCTGCCCCGTCCCAGCACAGCCCCTGCCCCGTTCCGGGCACGGCCCCTGCCCTGTCCCACCGCTCCTGGCCGGGCACGGCCCCTGCCCCGTCCCAGCACAGCCCCTGCCCAGCCGCGCTGAGGAGCGGCACCGCGGCGGCACCGAGCGCTGCCCCGGCCACCCCCGCCCCGCAGGGACCGAAGCCTTCGCAGAGCGGCCAAAAATCTCCTCTTTGCGTGTGTGTGTCCTCTGCAGCGGCCCCTGCACCTGCCCGGGGCTCCACTCGCACCCGAACCCCTCCAAGCCCCGTTTGTGCCCTGCTTTGCCCCTCGGCTGCTGCTCCCAGCCCTGGGGGGTGTCCCTGGCACTGCTGTCCCTGGCACTGCTGTCCCTGGCACTGCTGTCCCAGCCTGGCACACCTGCGGGCAGGTGTGGCTGAGCCTTTGCCGGCCTCAGATGCCATTTTCCACATCAGGTGTGGGAAGGCACCCTCTAAACTGGAACTGGTTCAGCCCTGAAGGTCTCGCACGGCTTGTTAAAAATACGGATGAACCGTATTCGGGCAGCTCCAAACGGTGTTAGAAAGGGAAATGTGTCCTTATCAGCTCGCAAAATTTGTAAAAGGGAAAAACAAAGCACTCTGCGTGCTTTTAAAGTGTTTTAAAGTGCGAGGATCCTCTGCGAGTTTGCATTTAAATGGGGTGAGAAACTCCCTGTTCTGTGCAGAGGCGGCAGCTGCTGTGATAAAGGTAATAACTTTTCCAGCGGGTAAGGAAAATAATCCTAATTTTCTGGTGCAGACAGCACAGTGGAGGCAGAGTCGGCTGATAGGAGTGAGACATCCTACTTTAAAAAAAACCAAAAGCAGTTAAACAGTTTTATATTTGTGTATATAAACCCACGTTTTATATTTGGGAGGGGACAGAGCAGGGGCAGAACACGGGTTTGGAATGGGTGTGAAGGGAGAAGATGCAGCCAGCAGGAGCAGGGAAATCCTACAGAATAAACCATTCCAGCAGCTCAAACACTGCTCCAGTGAAAAATGAACAGCGAAAAAAATGAACAATCCTGCAGCTCTTTGATGCTCCCCAAAGGTGCATCACAAGTGAGACCAAAGAATGGAGGCAGCTGTGCTCTGAAGGAACATTCCTGGAAGATTTAGGAACAGAGGCTCCTGAAGATTTGGGAGCAGGGGCTCAGTACCTGACAGTGCAGGTCTTCCAGGTGGAATCATCCCGAAGTAATTATTTCCCCTGTCTCTGATGGGGTTTGGTATCAGTGGAATGACACAACTCGACCATCTCTGGAGAGATAATATCGGTTTATCCACCCTTTGCTGAAGGGTTCTGAACCCTTGGCCTGAAGGTTGGACAGATCAGAGAATTCCAGAAGGGTTTGAGTCAGAGGGGACATTAAAGACCATTCACTGCCGTGGCAGGGACACCTTCCACTGTCCCAGGCTGCTCCCAGCCCCAGTGTCCAGCCTGGACATCCTTGGGCACTGCCAGGGATCCAGGGGCAGCCACAGCAAATCTGGGAATTCCAGCCCAGACCCTCATTACCCTCCCAGGGAACAATTCCTGCCCAATATCCCATCCATCCCTGCCCTCTGGCACTGGGAAGCCATTCCCTGGCTCCTGTCCCTGCAGCCCTTGGGACTTGTCTCTCTCCATGGTTCCTGGGGCTCCTTCAGGCCCTGCAAGGCCACCCTGAGCTCAGCCCAAAGCTTCTCCTCTCCAGGCTGAACAATGCCAGCTGTGCCAGCCTTTCCTGCCAGCAGAGCTGCTCCATCCCTCTGCTCATCCTGGAGCCTCCTCTGGGCTCTCTGCAGCAGCTCCACGTCCTCCCTGTGTCCCCAGGTGTAGCTCAAGTCCCATCTCACAAAGCTCTCAGCTGTGAGCCCATCCCAAAGCTCTGCCTGGTGTCTCCATGGACAGGACACTGCTGGAAGCACAAGGCTCAGCTCAGGATTCCACAGTGGGAATGCACAGCAAAGCAACATTCCTGGGAATGAAGGGAATTCTGTGGAACTGGCTGTAGGTGAAGGACACCAGAACTGAAGCTCCACGTGGTGACATTTATGTGGATCTGGACACCACTCCCAGGCACAGGTGGGGATTGCTGGGGTGTCTGTGCAGGGCCAGGAGCTCGACTCTGATCCCTGTGAGTCCCTTCCCACTTGGATATTCCATGAATCCATGAATCCTGTGTTTGGCTGCACCCTTGAGAAGCCCTTGAGGCCCCATGAGCTCAGCTTTGCTCTGGCTGGGCTGGGACAGGAGGGTCCCTCTGGAGCTCCCTGGGGCAGAGCCTCCTCAGGCGCCTGGAGCTTAAACATCTCCTCTGGGTGCTTCAATAATCTGGGTTCCCAAACACCTCCTCTGGGTGCTTCAATATTTTAGATTCTTACACACCTCCCTTGGGTGCCTCAGTATTTTGGGTTTTCAAACCCCTCCTTTGGGTACGTGTCAGGTTTGGCTCAGGTTTCCAGTTTGGCCCGGGATTTGCATCCTGCCCACCTGATGGAAGCACAGGAGAGCTGCCCGCCTGTCCCCTGTTCCCTGCAGAGTTTATCCATTAACGCCACTATCCTACTTTCCTTTTATTTTCCTTTATTTACCTGTTCCCTGCTTTCACTTCTCACAAGGCGACGATTTCAAGGCCAAATAAAAAACCCCCTCTTTCAGCGATAACGAGTCCCCGATCCTTAACAAAAGCCAACAAAAAACCCCTTTCAGTGCTAAGCAGTGCCTGCTCCCAACATCGGCGCAGGGTTTAAGCCCAACAAAAGATTAGCTCTTTAAATATTCACGGGAGCCTCACAAAGACAGAGCTAAGGACCAACAGCTCCCGCAGCCGCGCTGTAATTCTCTTTGCAGGACACCAATTTCAGGCACAGCGCTCGATACAGTCACAACGGGAAGAATTTGTTACAGACCTTGCTGTTTGAGGCCAGCAACAGAGATTTTTGTCATTTTGCTGGAAGTGAGCCATGTGAGGGCACTGGGACAGGGGAGGGAAGCAGGGACACAGAGAGCCAGCGACAGGGCAGGAGGTGCCTTGGCACTTTTCGGTTTCCCAGAGCGGTTTTGGGAACGCAGCGATGTTAAACTCAGAGATTTGGATTCCTGTCGTTCCGTGCTCATCACTCAATCACTTAACAATGAATCACTTAACAATTAATCACTTAACAATTAATCTCTCCCTGTTCCCCCTCCCGCCAAGCTCTTTACACCCCATCTGTTTCTGAAGCAGCCCTTGGCTAATAAATATGATTTTGGGAGTTCTGCCTCGGGAAGGATTAGCGCACACCTCTTTATTAAAGGATGAGAGCAGGTATTAATTAATTAATTCATGCCCGCAGATGTCAGACTTTAGCCACGACCGAAGATCCCCTCGCAGTCTGGTGGGAACAACTTTTATCCCTGGTTATTAATTAGGCTGGACTCGCCCGGATTATTGTAATTCCTTTTCCTTCCCGACTGCAGGTCAAAGTTGCAGTTTTTTTTTTTTGCAGCCAGAGATAAGGGAAAAATTCCTTTTGCTCCTGAGATTTTGCAGTGGGAATTAGAGGGAAGCTGAGGCTCCAGAAATGGGGTGGAATTTAATTGGGTTTCCCAGCATGGGATGGAGGGAGGGATTTGTCAGGGTAAACACAGACAGAACAAACTGCCTGGCCGGAGACAAGAGTTACTCGTGGTATAAAACCTCCACAGATTTCTTGTGATATAAAACACTATCTATATAAGAATATGAATACAGAATTATCAATATTCATATATTAGTGCTGAATATTAACATCTTTTGAGACGAAAAGAAAAAGAACCCCAAAGCCCTGAATTTGTATACAAGCCAGTTCTATATTCTATTTAAAATGTTATTTTAACTGTGGGAAAGACAAAGATGCGAGTGAAAAAAAATTATATTGGAAGACGAATTTTTTACTGCTTTCAGAACAAATCTGTGTTTGCTAGGCTTGTCCTCAATTCCTTAATTTTCTGTCGGGAAGTTGGTGTGAATTTCCATCATTTCGTGGCTGGGAGGGTGCTCAGTCCCCAAAGCGAAGGAAGAGGGCGGGATGCCCCGGTGGAAATCCCGGCGGGCCGGGGGTGCTGCCATCTGTGCTCGGCCTCTGAGCTGAACAGATTAGGGGCAATCCCGGCCCTTCCCAGCTGCTTCCGAACCTTGGGAACAGGGCAGGAATGTGCAGGGGGGGAATTCTGGGCGCTGGGCAGGGAAGAACAGAAATCCAAGAAATCCCTCAAGTGAGGCTGAACGACAGAGGAGATGCTCCTTCACGCCGAATCCCACCCGTCCCTCTGGTTTTTACACAATTCCTGAATTCCCAGCATCCCAAAGGGACTGGAGCAGCCCGGGCTTAAATTCTGAACGAGTAATTTCAGAGCGTGTTAAAAAAAAAAACAGAACAGGAGAAAACCAGCAACAAATCTTACAAAAAAACCCCCCCAAAAAACTCTAAACAAAAACAACAACAACAACAAAACCACCCCAAAAAACAAAACAAAAAAAAAAACAAAACCAAAAACTCACCAAAAAACCAACAAACATAAAACCCAACCGAAAAACCCCACCAAAACAAAAAACAAACAAAAAAACGCGACAAAAAACCCCAAAAAACAAAACAAAAAAAACCCAACAAAACCCCCCCAAAAACCCAAAACAAAAACCCACCAAAATTAAACAAACAAACAAAAAAAACCAACCAAAAAACCCACCCAAAAAACCCCAAAACCCCAACCCTCTGTAATTTTCGCTGTTTCTAAGTACTTTAAACCTGCTCGTTGTCCCAAAGAATCCTTGATTTTCCTTTTATTTTGGTTAAGCAGCAAAATTCTGTTGGAGCAATAGAACAACGAAGCAGGCAAGGTAACAAACAGACATTATATATTGTTTATATATTGATTTTTAGTCTAATTCAATCAAAGACTGGCGTGGAATTAACTGGGAAGCAGCAAAGTCCTGGGAGCTCTGGGGACTGCCCTGGAACCTCGCTCCTTTTGGACAACTCCAGGCTTTGGATTCTGCCTGGGAAATCCCTGCCCAGCTCCCTGCGCTGAATTCCCTCCTCTCCATCGCTTCCAGAGGCTTTTCCAAGCATTCCTGAGCCTCCTCCTGCCTTAGGGAAGGGATGCCCCTATTTAAAGTCCGGCCTTGCTCTGGTGGATTTATGGAGGTGTTTAAAGCTAAGAGCCTTTGCAAGGCTGCGGGGCTCATTAGGGAGCTGTGATTTCATTATTGCCATCTCCTCCTCCTCCTCCTGCTGGAATTCGGGAGGTGAGTGTGGAAAACCGCTCCGATTCCAGCTGGATTTCACCTGCTCGAGGCAAAGGAAAGCCAGTCCTTCCGATAAATGTGCGAGCACGCCCCGAGCCGTTCTGCACAGCGCCCGGGACACCTCCACACGCAGAGTGAAAGAAATGAACTCGATGGTTTCTGGGTTACAAACTCTGCTTTTCTCACATTGCCCTGCAAAACTCGACAGGGAGCCTTAATTAGATCCAGCAGAGAGTTTTACTGGGAAGAACTCAAAGCTTTTTGAAGCTCCCAGAGATTTTCTTCGCTTTAAGTCAAGTGTCCAGATTGTCTTGGACTCTGTTATTTTAACTCCTACCACATCAAACTGTCCTTTATTTTAAGTGTTTCCTGGTTTACTGAGCCTGCTGCCTCTTGGAATAATTTCTTGGAATATAATCCCTAATCACGGCTAATTTGCTTTTTTTAAATACTCTTCTTTTAAATTTCATTTCACCTTTCAGAGCTTTTAATTTATTCCCCTCCTCCCCCCCTCCCAACCAGTCTGCACCATTTCTTCCTGATCTTGGCTTTTATTTCAATTCTTCTTTGCAAAACTCAGAGAGCTTTAAAATTTATTATGTCTTTTTAAAGAACTACCTGGGGACGTGGGCCAGAGGTGATGCTGGTGGTGCTGGCTCATCCTGAAGGGCTCTTCCCACCTCGCTGAATTTGTGAGAATTATAAATGCTGGGAATAAATACATGGGCAATCAGGAGGCACAATGAGAATTTGTCCTTTTCATAATGACCATTTTATTTTCTTTTCATGCAGGTTGTGCCTCAGTCCTTTCTTCTTCTCCCTTTCTTTTTCTTTTTTATTTTTTCCTTTTTAATTTTATTTTTCTCTTTCTTTTTTCCCTTTCTCTTCTTTTTCTTTCTCTTTTTGTTCCTTTTTCTCTTCTTTTTTCTTTCTATTTTCTTTTTCTTTTCCTTTCCCCTTCTTTCTCTTTTTCTTGTCTTTTTTTTCTGTCTTTTTATTTATTTTTCGTTTTTGCCTTCCTTTTATTTTTAATCTTTCTTTCTTTCTTCTTTTCTTTTCTTTTCTTTTCTTTTCTTTTCTCTTTTCTTTTTCTTTTCTTTTCTTTTCTTTTCTTTTCTTTTCTTTTCTTTTCTTTTCTTTTCTTTTCTTTTCTTTTCTTTTCTTTCCTTTCCTTTCCTTTCCTTTTCTTTTCTTTCCTTTTCTTTTCTTTTCTTTTCTTTTCTTTTCTTTTCTTTTCTTTTCTTTTCTTTTCTTTTCTTTTCTTTTCTTTTCTTTTCTTTTCTTTTCTTTCTTTTTTTCTCTCTCTTTCTCCCTCCTTCTTCCTCTTTCCTTTTCTCTTTCCTTTTCTTTTTCTTTCTATTTTTCCTCTTTCTCATTCTCTTTAACATTTATTTTCTTCCACTTTTCCTTCTGCCTCTTTTACCTTTCCACTTCCCCTCTTGTTCTTCCCTTTACTTTTCTTCTGATAGATTTTTCCCTTTCCCAGGATTAGGACCCCAACTTCCCTCTTTCTCCTAACAGCTCGGGCAGAGATTTTATTGAAATGTTGTTTATATTAATTTTAATTATTTCTTTTCAGCAGCTCTGCCTGACAAACCCGCACTCGTGACCGAGCCCTGCTGTAAATCAGTAACCAGGGCTGTTACTGATTTCTCTGGAAGAAATGGAAACAAAACAAAACAAAACAAAACAAAAAAGGAGTTTTCCCCTCTCCTGTTATTTCTCTTCCCTGCCTCATTTAGGAGCGGCAGAGTTGGAAAACAGGGAAGAGGAACGGGGTAACCTGGGATGAAATCGGATCCCGGGGATCTGGGGTGGCATGCAAGGGTGGCAGCGACCTGGGAAGTGCAGCGCGTCCGAGCACAAAGCGAACAGAGGGAGAGGAGCTCCAGAGCTGCTGCCCAGCGGCCGGGAAGGGAACGGGCAGAGGGAGACACCTGCGAGGGAGAGGAGATTGTGCTGGTAACACCCGACAAAGCCACCGGGCTGGAGCAGGGACAGGAGCTCGGTGCCTTCTGCCTCTTCCAGCCCTCCCTCAGCCTCAGCCCCAGCGCTCTGCCAGGCACCAAAGAGGAGAAGCTGAACTCCACCGCACTGGTTTTGTTTAGTGGTGCTTTATTTCCGTGTTTCATGAGAAAGGGGCTCACAGGACCTCAGGGAGTTCCACAAGTCCCAGTGCCAGGGGCTGATCCTGGGCTGGGACAATCCCAGACATGAGCATGGACTGGGAGCAGCCCTGGGGAGGGACCTGGGGGTTCTGAGCTCCAATCGTGCCCTGGGCTGCACCACCAGGAATGTGGGCAGCAGGAAAGGGATCGGGATTGTGTCCCTGAGCCCCCTCAGGTGAGAGCCCACCTGCAGAGCTGCCCCAGCCCTGGGGCCCAGCACAGGGAGGACGTGGAGCTGCTGCAGAGAGCCCAGAGGAGGCTCCAGGATGAGCAGAGGGATGGAGCAGCTCTGCTGGCAGGAAAGGCTGGCACAGCTGGCATTGTTCAGCCTGGAGAGGAGAAGCTTTGGGCTGAGCTCAGGGTGGCCTTGCAGGGCCTGAAGGAGCCCCAGGAAACATGGAGAGAGACAATTCCCAAGGGCTGCAGGGACAGCACACAGGGAATGGCTTCCCAGTGGCAGAGGGCAGGGCTGGATGGGAGATTGGGCAGGAATTGTTCCCTGTGAGGGTGGGGAGGGTCTGGGCTGGAATTCCCAGATTTGCTGTGGCTGTCCCTGGATCCCTGGCAGTGCCCAAGGTCAGGTTGGACACAGGGGCTTGGAGCAGCCTGGGACAGTGGGAGGTGTCCCTGCCCATAGAATGGGATGAGTTTTAAGGTCCCTCCAACCCAAACCATTCCACGATTCTGTGATTCTCCCCTGCCCTAGGACAACTCCTGCTTTCCCCAAGTGCAGTTGGACCTTTCCAGTCAGTGGCTCCTTCTCAGGCTGCCCAAGGGGCTTTGTCTCCTGTTGGCTGCATCCCTCCTGGGAGCCTCCTTTTCTGGGATATTTCATTAAAATTTCTCTTCAGTAAAGGCTCCCATTTACCTCTTTGAGGTGATTTTTATGTGCCAAGCAGCTCCTCGGGGCTCATTTCTCTCAGCTTTATTCCCCTTAACACCACCTCCCACAGACAGAGGTCTGAGCCTCTCTAACACAAGCCAGACATTTCAAGTGAGTTTATAAAGCACCCAAAATCTCAGTACCTTAATTTAACCATTCTTTGACCAAAGCATGTGCCCTCCAAAAGAAAACAGACAAAAAGGAAACCCCCAGCCTCACTGAACAGTTTAGTCTTAATTACATGTTCTTTAAGTTAGGTTTTATTTCTTGCTTAAATCTGCCAGGGTCTCACTGGAGCTATTTGTTCTTGCTCTGTGACAAAAACTCTCTCAGTGTTCCATGTTTCAGCTGGAGCCTCTCCTCACCATTCTTTTTGCTCAGCTAAGCACATCCAGCCCTGCAAACATCTCAGGAGTGGCTTTTTTTCTCTTAAAGCTGCTAAAAGTGGTTTCACACCTGACCCAAATTTCTCCTCAAGGAAAATGTTCATCTTAAAACAACTCAGGTTTCATTTTTTTTTTGTTGCCTTTTTTTTTTAATAGATCACTTTTTAATATTTGTTGTATTTTTAATCAACAGCATTCAAGGAATTCACCATTTACATTCACCATTTCCAGCTGTATTGGCTGAAAGGATCTCATGACTTTGGCTCTCAAAGCAAAATGTCTGCAGCAGAACAACTTAAAAACCCAGACTGGATTTTAGAAAAAAATTCCATGGAAAGAGTGGTGAGGCCTTGGGATGAGCTGCCCAGGGAGTGGTGGAGTCCCTGTCCCTGGAAGTGCTCCAGAGGAGTCTGGATGTGGCCCTTGGGGACAGGGTTTGGGGTGATGCTGGTGCTGCTGGGTGATCCCAAAAGTCTCTTTCCCATCCTGATAATTCTGGGATTCTGTGATGTTTATTCTTTCTCCATTTAGTTATAACCAATTATTTTATTTTGTTTTATTTTGTTTTATTTTGTTTTGTTTTATTTTATTTCATGTAATTTAATTTAATTTAACTTTATTTTATTTATTTTACCTCATTTTATTTTACCTCATTTTGTTTTACCTCATTTTGTTTTATCTCATTTTATTCTTTTCTTTTCTTTTCCTTTATTCCTTTATTTTTATCTCATTTTATCTTATTTTATTTTTTCTCATTTTATTTTCTTTTATTTATTTTATTTCATCTTATTTTATCTAATTTAATTTAATTTAATTTAATTTAATTTAATTTAATTTATTTTATCTCATTTTATCTGATTTCATTTTATTTATTTTATTTTATTTTATCTTATTTTATCTCATTTTATTTTATCTCATTTTATCTCATTTTATCTCATTTTATGTAATTTTATTTTATGTAATTTATCTCCTTTTATTTTATCTAATTTTATTTTATTTTATTTTATTTTATTTTATTTTATTTTATTTTATTTTATTTTATTTTATTTTATTTTATCTCCTTTTAAAATTTTATTTTCTTTTATCTCATTTTATTTGAATTTCTTCCTCCTGGCCAGCTCCTTTTCCCTTGAGAAACGCGGATTTTTTTGAGGCCGATGCCTGCAATTTAAGCCCCGCTTGTGGAAGCCCCGGAGGTCTGATTGATTGCTGGATTCATTCATTATCTCTGGAGCCGCTAGATGGTGGTGTCCGTGCTGGGAACATTCCCTGGCTCCGCTCCAGGCAGCGCTCAGCGATTCCCCTTTTCCTGCGGGGAAATCATTAGCGTTAATCACCGCCACTTACAGCCAGGATCGCCTCCAAACATTGCGGGAAAATCCAGTTTTTTTTCCTCTCTCGCCACCTCTTCCAGTCAAAAGCCTCTGTCGCGTTCCCTTCCTCTGCAACAAGAAAGGATGAACAATTAAATCCTCAGATTAGGGAGATCCAGCTTTCTTTCTTTCTTTTTTTTTTTTTTTTCTGACGTCTGTGACTGAATTAATGCTTAAAACTTTTTAAGCTCTTAGGGCAGAGAGGTCCTTTAGCTCCGGAGTCCTGCAGGGCTTGCTGAGCACGATCTCAGCTGACCTTTGGCCTCAATTAATTACATAAAATATAATTAATAAAGTCATTTCGCCTTCAAATCTGAATTGCAACAACCAGCTCGTGCCCTCAGAGCAGCAGAGGGTAATGAATATTTCAGAGTGGTTTTCCTACCAGAGGCTGCAGTGACAGGAATTTATTGCTGCCAGGTTTTGCTTCTGGATTTATTTATTTTTTTAAATTAATTCTGTCACAAGCCCTGTCAGGAAGCAGCTCTGACAGCAAAGAATGTGGTTAAAAATGGCTTTATTTGGCAGGGTTTGGCATTAAACACTTTGAGTTTGCTCAGAGAAATTGCTTTTCTTTTAAGGGACCATTTGTCTGGATTGGGGAATGTAAAGATTTATGTCACTTTGCACTTGCTTTAAGAGCAGCAGTGGTAAATGAATATTTCAGAGTGGTTTTTCCTACCAGGGACATGCCAGGCTGCACTGACAGGAATTTATTGCTGCCAGGTTTTGCTTCTGGATTTATTTATTTTTTAAATTCTGTGGAACAGCAGATCCCACTGGGATTCCTCGGGTGGGATTTCCACAGGGGGTTGGAGCTGCTGAGGAATCCAGAGATGCTCCTCAGAGAGGGAAGTGGCACCAAACCCTGTCAGGAAGCAGCTCTGACATCAAAATGTGGTTAAAAATGGCTTTATTTGGCAGGGTTTGGCATTAAACATTTTGAGTTTGCTCAGATAAACTGCTTTTCTTTTAAGAGACCATTTGTCTGGATTGGGGAACGTAAAGATTTATGTCACTTTGCACTTGCTTTAAGAGCAGCAGAGGGTAATGGGTATTTCAGAGTGGTTTTCCTACCAGAGGCTGCACTGATAGAATTTATTGCTGCCAGGTTTTGCTTCTGGATTTATTTATTTTTTAAATTCTGTGGAACAGCAGATCCCACTGGGATTCCTCAGGTGGGATTTCCACAGGGGGTTGGAGCTGCTGAGGAATCCAGAGATGCTCCTCAGAGAGGGAAGTGTCACCAGCCCTGTCAGGAAGCAGCTCTGATGTCAAAGAATGTGGTTAAAAATGGCTTTATTTGGCAGGGTTTGGCATTAAACACTTTGAGTTTGCTCAGAGAAATTGCTTTTCTTTTAAGGGACCATTTGTCTGGATTTGGGAATGTAAAGATTTATGTCACTTAGCACAAGTGATCCCAAAACCATCCTGTATTTACCTTATCCCCTCTGAAAAAGACTGAAATGGCTCCAAACTGACGAGAGATCCGAAGAAATTTGGTGTGGGATGTTTGGAGATGTCACAACAACTTCAGAGAAAAACTCTGAAGCTCATCCTTGGGCCTTTATATACACACACATATATGTATAAAAATAAATACATAAGTATACATGTTATAAAAATATTTTCTATCTAAAATATTGTAAATCTATAATAAACATATTTACCTAGGTCACTCAGGTCAGACTAACCAGCACAGAACACCAGGGGTGGGTCAGCTTGTCCTAAAGGCAGATAAGAGAATTATGACACAAACAGTGGCAATTTTCAGCTGATTTGTAGGTCCTTGAGTAAGGAATTTTTATGTTAATCTGGTATTTTTATATAAATATTTGATATTTATATTATAGACCGTGTCACTCTGAGCTCCATCCAACCCGGCCTTGAACACTTCCAGGGATGGGGCATGGAGTACATGCATTTATCTTTCTAACAATAATATAATATTATATATAAAAATTATATTTATAAACACATACAGGATATTATTATACATAGCATATTTTATATGTATTATATATCTATATGTTAGATATATTCCCACACATACATACAGTATATTGCTGCATAAAACAACTTTTTATATACTATATATTGTATATTAGACATATATCACATAGACATACAGCATATTGTACATAGAATATTTTTATATATGGTATATTACATATACCACATAAATATATTATATATACAGCACACACACTATAGGGTATATACATTATATACAGTGTATTATAGACGGTAAATTTCCATTTATAGCATATTAAATATGGAGCGTACGTATATTACATATACAATATATATTACATATGCAATATAGATAATACAAATAGCGTATTTTGTACATATAATTTGTTCGGAGTGTCGGATCTCCGCCTCTCCCTCACGGCTCTGCCCTCACCCAACATGGCGGACGCAGCCTCGCGCGCCACCTGTTGCCGCGGCGGCGGCGGCTTCTGATTGGCTGACACGGGGCGGGGGGGCGGGACGGCGGCTTCCGATTGGCTGCCGCGGGGCGGGGGCGAAGGAAACAAGATGGCGGGCGGGGGGTGGGAGAAGCCGCCTCAGCGACGTCGCCGCGGCCGCCTCCGCTCGCCCCCGGCCATGGAGGAGCCGCCGCTCCAGCAGCCGCCGCCGCCCGGGGAGGACGAGGAGGAAGAGGACGAGGAGGAGGAGACGGACGCGGAGTGGAGCTTCGTTGACAGCGAGATGGAGGCGGTGGCGCTGCGGGACCTGCCAACCGCCACCATCGCCTGCAACCTGGACCCGCTCGTCTTCCAGGACGGCCCGTACCGGGTGAGCCGGGCCGGGAGCCGCCAGGGGGGAGCGGGGCCGGGGCTGCCGCGGTTCTCTGGGGCCGCCTCCGCCCTCGGGAGGTGTCGGGGGCGAGGCTGTGGCTGCGTGCTCCTGCCCGCCCCCTCGGTGCTGCCGGGGCGAGCGAGGGATGAGCCGAGCCCGCTCCGCAACTCCGGGACAGGAGCGGGCACGGGGGGATCGGGCTGTGCTGGCAGGGAACAGGGACAGCAGGAGAGGGAACGGCCTCAGGCTGGGCCAGGGGAGGCTCAGCTTGGACAGCAGGAGCAATTTGCCCATGGAAAGGGAGCTCAGGCCTTGGCAGGGGCTGCCCAGGGAGCTTTGGAGTCGCCATCCCTGCAGGTGGCCAAGGAAGGGCTGCAGGTGGCACTCAGTGCTCTGGGCTGGGGACAAGGTGGGCACAGGGCCCAGCTGGGACTCCATGGGTTTTGAGCTCTTTTCCAACCTCGGTGATTCCACGGCTCTGGGACTTCCACCACCAAATCTGTTTTACCTCGATTGCTTTGATTCCTGAACCCGTAGCTCAGGGTGGAGCTGTGCTTAAAACAGAAATGAAACAAAACCTCCATGGACCACCCTACCCTGAGCTTTGTGCTTAAGGTTTTGTTTGTTGTGGTTTCAGTCTTTTTTTCCTTGTTTTTATAGTTGGTTTTGCTATCAAACCTTTTCATACTGAAGGAGATGCTTGGTTTTTAAACAGGTTCGAATTAAACGGAATGGACTTGAAAAATGAGGCAGTGGTAACAAATTAATTTGAGTTTCATAATCTCAGCATTAACTGTGTTATCTTCACCATGGGTGACAACATATACTGCATAAATTACACTTCTAAGGTAAAGAATGGGAGAATTGTCTTGAACTGGAATAAGTATCTGTGTCCAGGAGGGAAGAAACCTCGCAGTGTTTTATAAATAACACAAAATTTAAAAAAAGACTGGTGGAGGTGCTTGGAACGTGGTGATTTATAAACTTGGTGGGCACACACAGACTTTTAATGGATGAAAAATCAGTTTGGGTGTCTGGTCACTGAATTTCAGCCACTGAAATACATAATTTAGCTTCTGTTGACACAGGCACAGAGCTGGTAAGGGCTAATAACTCTTGAAAGCTGGGAATAAATGACTTTTATAGGAACACACATGGACTGGCCTCGTTTTAATTTGTTCTGTTGGCCAAATGTCA
The DNA here is from genome assembly GCA_034509425.1 of Eopsaltria australis. Taxonomy (NCBI): domain Eukaryota; kingdom Metazoa; phylum Chordata; class Aves; order Passeriformes; family Petroicidae; genus Eopsaltria; species Eopsaltria australis. Next base: position 13,945 of record JAVTVJ010001191.1, on the reverse strand, counting down.
GGAGGGTGCAGAGAGAGAAAGTGGAACGAGGCCCTGAGGCTGTATCCCAGATTTTGGAGGTGTGAAAGGTGCCCTCAGCCTTTGGATGGTGTAAGAAAAAACAAGATTATATTAAAAATGAGGAAAACATTGCATTCTGCCACGGTTTATTCAGCTTTCCAGAGCATTTGGTGGTGCTGGTGTCCAGGGAAATGCAGATGTTTGTCATTCCCATGTGTGAGGTGGCACTGAAATGGCACTGCCTGGACCACCTGAGAGAGATTCCAAGGCGATTTTAAAAGGCTTCTCTTGGTTTTAAGAAAATCCCCTTGGTTTGGTGTAGAATTTGCCCAGAAAAATTCAAATTTGTGCAGCAAAGGTGTGGAATTTGGTGATGATGAAGGGATCCTCACACACAGTGTTTGTGGATACTCTGAATTTTGGTGTGAACAGTGGGTTTATTGTAGTCTGTGAACCCTCTGCTTTTCCCAGCAGATGTAACTCTCCTAAAATACCTTTTCTCCAGAGTTAAATGTTTTTTTTTTCCCTTCAGTGGGCCCCTTAATAATCCAGGATTGCCCTATTTGAGGAGGGCTGATCCAATCAAAGGTGAGACAAGACTGCTACTGACAACTATTTCTATTTTGCCCTTCCCAAATCATGATTTGTACTGGAACTACTGCTTGAATATTCCTGTTCTTCCTCCTTTCCAATTTTTTACTATTTTTTATTGAGGTGTTATTAATCCCAGTTGAAAAATCTGAAGTTTTCAATGGTTTGTCATCAGTCTCTTTAAAACAGAGCCTCCTGTCCAGGTGATAATTCTGCTAAATGACAGGTTGTGTTCTCTGATTTATTTTTATAAGAAATAAAAATACTTCCTGAACAGTTTTTTTTTAATATCAAACCCAAAATCTTCCAGAGAACACCTAAATACTCTCAAGTTTTTCTAAAGCCCAGTTCAGGAATATCTTTAAATCCTGCTTTTGTTTTTATTTATTATTATTGGAGTACAAGAAATTACCTCAAATAAAACCCTTTTTCTGCTCTTCAAGCTGGCAAATTACTTTGGAAAAAATTTGATTTTTCTGAACTGCTTTCTGGCAGTTTCAATGTTGATTGTGTGCTTGAGGATTTGTAATTCTTCCTTCATCCAACACACAGCTGAGTTTTATTTTTAAAACTGTGTTGCCGTGTACTCATTTATTTAAGAAAAGGTGTCAGTAGCTAATTTCTAGTTAAGTTTTTATATCTTTCCATCCTCCTCATGTGATTTCCATTTTTAAAAGCCTTTTTATGTCAGTAGAGGACACTCAGGGTTTTTTATGGATTTTGTGTAGCAGGTAAAAAAAAAAAACACTTGCCTGGCTCCTGCTGTCCCCAAGGGATGTGGCACAGCTCCCTGCTGAATTTCAGGATTCTGCCACAGAAGAATGAAATAATTTCATTTGGAATGAAATAATTTCATTTGGAATGAAATAATTTCATTTGTAATGAAATAATTTCATTTATAAGGAAATAATTTCATTTGTTCCTCTTTTTTTTTAAGGAGCTTACCCAGCTGTGCTCTGCCAGTTCCCATCTCCCCTTCACTGTGGGCACCTCTCATCTGGGGAGTGGCAAAGAGGAGCTCAGGATGTTTCTACAAATAATTTAATTTCTCAGAAATTCTTTGGGTTTTAGGGCTGGGGGAGATTTTTGGAGACAATTTTCCTCTGAATGGGTCGAGTTCCTTAAATTCCTTAAAAATATTTCTAAGTAGAGGACACTCAGGGTTTTTCATGGAATTTGTGTAGCAGGTAAAAAAAAAAAACCACTTGCCTGGCTCCTGCTGTCCCCAAGGGATGTGGCACAGCTCCCTGCTGAATTTCAGGATTCTGCTACAGAAGAATGAAATAATTTCATTTGTAATGAAATAATTTCATTTATAAGGAAATAATTTCATTTGTTCCTCTTTTTTTTTTAAGGAGGTTACCCAGGTGTGCTCTGCCAGTTCCCATCTCCCCTTCACTGTGGGCACCTCTCATCTGGGGAGTGGCAAAGAGGAGCTCAGGGAGTTTCTATAAATAATTTAATTTCTCAGAAATTCTTTGGGTTTTAGGGCTAGCAGAGATCTTTGGAGACAATTTTCCTCAGAATGGGTTGAGTTCCTTAAATTCCTTAAAAATATTTCTAAGGTTTTGAAGTGTTGGAGTCCCCATCTCTGGGAGTGTTCCTGAGGTGTCTGGATGTGGCACTTGGGGACATTTTAGGTGTTTAAAATCACATTTTAAACCTATTTCCATATTTTACATCATATTTTTTCCTATTTCCACGATGGTGCTGCTGGCAAAGTCACTTCCACTCTTAATTGTTCTGTGATCATCACCTGAATTTGCTAATTTTTGCTAATTACTGAACGTAGCAGCGAGTTTTCAATAATTAACAACAACTTACAGGGAAGGTAAAAGCTGTTCTATGGTGGTGACAATTTTTCTCTGGGAAAACTGAATTATTAAAGCAATTCAGCTTGCTGGAAGTGCACTAAAACTGGGAGTGGAGCCAGTCTGTGTCCTCACATCACCCCCACAACTGGCTGGGAAACAATCTCTGCAATTATTTATTTCAAATAAAAATTAAAATATTCTATTTGTGCTTGAAGATCAAGCCCAGCAAGGTGAATTTTGTAACCCAGGAACAGCAGAGGTGAATCCTGGCAATGTTTTCCCAGCTCCCAAATTCTTTTCCTTTCAGCTTTGGGTGGTTTCACTGCAGAAAAGCCTTTTGTGCAAATAAAGCTGTTAAACGAGCCATTTCTAATTGCCTTGCAGGCCACTGAAATCATCAGGAGGTGGATTTGGGGGTTTTTTTGAAGTGCTTAAGGAATTACTTGTGCTTTACAGGAAGTTTAGGAGATTTCTCAGGAGTATTTCCCGAACTTTCTTCCCCAATAATCTCGATTTTGGTGGTAATCTCTTCCTGCCTCAGCCACATGCCTCGTAATCCTTTTACTTCACGTTTGTTAAGCCTCTTAGATCACAGTCAAAAGAAAACATTTGCAAAGCAGATTTCCAAAAAGATGAGTGGTTCTATGTGGTTTTATAGATTTTTGTGACCGCAGCAAAATATCCCCTAATGGGAATAGAAAACTTAATTCTTGGCACCTGCAAGTGTTTTGAAGGTTTTCATTCTTTCTCTGCCAAAAAAAATCTCTTTTTTTTTTTTTTTTGTGACAGTGTTCATGGTTTTCAATGCTTTTGATTTCCAAATAAAGGCCAGGGTTAAGATTGTGGTTCAAAATCACATCTCAATAATCTGGATTTACTTAGAACAGTAAAACCATGAAAAAAAAAAAGAAATCAGGAACCTTCCATTATGAAAAGTTCTACAATAAAACTTCTGGAAGTATTTAGTTAAGAGGAGGTATTTCGAGCAGCTTCAGGTTTAATATCACACTTGGACCTTCTGTAGGTCTCCAAAATAATTATTTCTGTGGCAAAAATGCACTAATTAAAGTCCTCCAAGGTGGGCTGATCAGTCAGTGCTTCAAGGAAATAACACAAACAGTTTGATAGGTCAAAAGAAAACTGAAATATACAGTATTTCTATATTTATTGAAAGATTAAAATAACTCTGGCTGCAAATCCTGATCCTTTTCCTTATTTCCTTGGTTCTGGGTTTTGTAGGAGCAAACGGAGCTTTGTTCCCAGGATTATTGCCCCACTCATAAATTAAAAATATGAAAATAAGTGCAGAGTTTTAGAGGTGAGAGTGGCTTGGAACTCATCCCAAACACCCCAGAGGAACATCAGCATTAATAAATTATTAATATCAGCAGTGGCTGAACTGTCCTGTGCAGAATAGGCTTCAATTAGAAAGTGTTTTTAGCACCAAAAGTGTAATTCTTTGACTGTTCATTACTGACATAGTTTAGCCAAGTTTTAATAAGCAATGTTCATAAATTTATAAATAATATTGGTTATTAATAAATAATGTTATTTGGTGTCATGACTGAAGAACAAGAGATCTGAAGATGAGGGAAATAATGAAAAAACAACGATGCAAATCCAAATATTTATATTAACCAGGAATTCCAGTGAAGTTTGGGGTCTGTTTTTATGTGGGGGGGGTCACAAAATCCCTGGATGGTTTGGGTTGGAGGGGACCCCAAGGATCATCACAGCTGCCCTGGGTGGGGGGGTTTGGTTTAATTTTGGGGTTTATTGATGGTATTTTAACACCTCCCTCAGTGGCCATTTGGGGTGGTTCTCACTGGGGTTGCTTTGGGGTTTTTCTCTCTTGTTCTGGGTCTGACCTGGTGCTTTTTATTCCTCATAAAACATGGGAATATGCTGGGAATGGCTGAAGCTGCAATCTACTTCAGTGAACCTGAAGTTGGGATTGAGGTTTAAAATCTGATTTTTAATATTTTTTTTGTGGATGTAATGCATAATTAATCTGTGGAAGGCATTGTCCTAGAATGTTTGGGAATCCTAATAAAAATGGGCTGGGACTGATGGGTGAGTGGTGCCTGCCAAGCACGGGGATTTAGGATGTGACAATATCCTAAGCAAAGTTTGTGAGGCTCTGCTGCCAGCTTTAGATGGCAGAAGAATCATCCATAAGTAGCTGCTTTGGACCTTTTATCTCTTCCTCCCAGCATTTTTCACTGCCAGAGATAACCAGAATTCATTTCATTAATTACAGGAGTCATTATTGATTACTGGCCCCACTCATAAAAGCAGAGCTGTCAATACTCAGTGAATTTTATGTATTAAAACAGAACTTTCCTCTTCCCTGGCAGATTTTCACGTGGGTCACAAGTGAAGAGCTGGGTTTGGTTTTGCTTTTTGAGGTTTTCTTTGAATGATTTTGTTGCTGGCAAGCAGCTCTTGGTTATTGAGCTGGGAGTCCAAACCTCAGGAGTTGGATTTGGGTTCCTTTTTTGTGGCTTAAATGCAAAAAAAACCCCACCCACCTCTGGTACAGCAGTGGTTTAGGAGTGGCAGCTGTGTGAGTTCAGGGCTCTTGGATAAATTGATTTATTGATCATGTCTGTATCACACAGCTTGGAAAAAAATAATCCTGCTATCATAAAAATAAAAAGTAAGTTTTTGACTTTCAGATCCAGGCAAGTAAAGCAAAATCACGTAATTTTCTTGCATGGACTGAAAACCATTCTGGAAACTTCCCTGAAGGTTTGGGCCTGGTTTCAAAACAAGTGGCTGTTTGTTTGGAGGCCTCTTAAAATTCAGGCTGTTTTCCAAGAAGAAGTGGCTGAAAGGCAGGAGAATTGTTCCTTTATTTCCTAGAGGTGCTGTTTCCTTTCTCTGGGGATGGGAAGCTGAGCTGCTGAGCTGCCAGAGGAGCCAAGCTGGATTCTTATCACAAATTGATTTTTTTTTCCCCTATTTTATTTTTTTTAGCCATTCATAATCCATATAATTAAACAAAACACTTCTGTGGGTTTGTAGTTCAAATATCCTCCTCCTTTCTGCTAACCCAGCAAGTGAGATAATAATATTAAATACATTAAGGACACCTCCCATCTCTGATTATTTTGGTCTGGAATTTTTGATAATTATTCAGAGCTGGCTCTGCTGAAAGCTGCAGTAGGAATATGTCCATTACTATGGAAAAGAGGATGAAATTAGAACTAAAATGTCCATTGCTATGGAAAAAGAAGGTGAAATAAGAACTAAAATATGCATTCCTTGCAGGTTGTGATGTTAAATAGTCAGAGGTTTTCTTGTGGCAGGCAAGACTCGTGGAGGGGGAGTCAGTGGGAATTCCTGGGGGTGTTTGCCCAGTTCCTGGGGGTGTTTGCCCAGTTCCTGGGGTGTGTGGCCATTCCTTTGCAGGATGCACTGGCCCTTGGGCCACATCCCAGCATTGCCTGGCTCATGGAAACTCTGATTAAAGGCTTGAATTTTCCTGAGGCTCCAGGATGAAGCAGCTGCTGGGGCAGGCAGTGGAAAGTATGAACAGCTCCTGCCTGGGGTTGTGTAACCCAGAGAAAACCAGCTCAGAGCAGGTGAGATCAGGGGGGCCTCTCTGAACCCCACTAAACACAGCCCACCCCATAAAGATTCCCATATCAGCGGGATATTCTCCCCTTGGGAAAGGTTTAGAATCTTTGTAAGGTGTAGAACAACTTTAAACACATTTTAGAAGCTTTTTTCTGGGATCTATCCCAATATAAAACCCTTTACCTCACCCAGAGCAGCAGGAATTCTTCACAGGAGGTGGTTTCAGGAGAGGTTGTTCCTTAATGAGCTCCTGTGTCACATTTCTTCCTTCCTGAGCTGCTGAAGTCCAATTCTGTCCTTATCCACTGCTCTGCACTGGTGTTTTCATCTCCTGTGCTGGAAAATAGGCAGATCCACACATTTCTATAGCAGAAGTTAGGAGGAAATGCAGAACTGTGTGCTCTTTCAGCAAATGGGAGTTCCTCACCCAAACCCCACTGCCTGGAATATTCAGGAATTTAAAATGTTTGCAGGAGTTATTTTCTAATGCTGATTTTTTTGCCCGTTCAGTCAAAACAGGTGGGTTCTTACCATATAAATAAATAAATCAAATGCATCCTCAAAGCTCTGTTGTTAAATACCTTAAAAGCTTTAAACGCCAGTGTGCTGCTGATGTGTCACTAATTAATGTTTAAGATAATTACAGCGTATCAGACATTAAGCTCACCAAAAGTGCAGGTGATTTGGAATGAATTCCAGACTCTTCTGTGGCTTCTTATATTATCTCTTATTTTATCAAAGCCTGGTTGGACAGGGCTTGGAGTAACCTGGGATAGTGGAAGGGCTTTGGAATGAGATGATCTTTAAAGTCTCTCTCATTCCATGATCTTTGTTAGTATTTTTTTAAATGTTTGAAATTTTCAGCTACACTTGCCTTGTTCTTTGAAGTGCAGTAACTTCTTGTAATTGCTCTGGGTTTTTTCCTACCCTCCCAGAACATTCTTAGAAAATACTTTTGAAATTTATCTTCCATTCTCCCTTCTGTGACTGCAGTGGAAAATGTCATTCTTTAAAGATCACAGAAATACCAGCCCGCTTCTGCCCAGCTCCTGTGCCTTTCCAAAGCCTCCTGTGTTGAAGTTCAGTTTTTTATCTCCTTTTGTTTTTCCCTTAGTCACAGAGGATGTGTCAGAGGATGAACACGTAACTCCTGCTTGCCTGCGATGATATCTTTAATATTTGAGTTAAATAAATCCTGCTGTCGTGTTAGAAGGAACTAGAAATGCAAACAACCCCAAACACTTGCTGTTTGCAGCCTTATCTGTGCTCTCCCTCAAGCTGTAGTTTTGCCCTAATACAGCTGTGTTTTTCATGATAATAAATTGTTGATTGCAGAAGTGTTTCTCATCCTACTCCATCAGGATTATGGACATATCTTCACTCAATGGGACATTTCTTGTACCTGTCACAGCTGAAAACAACACTATAAAAATTTAGAAAAAATACTTTAGGGACAACTGCTTTACTTCTTAGGAATTTCTTTTTTACTTTTCAGAAATGGCAGTTAAACATGAGAGGAAAAAAAAAGGTAATAATAAACCTGTGACCCCACAGATGATGCAGTCCTGAAGGTGTGTGGGAAGCATGACATAGCTGCAAAATGTTTGCTGATCAGAGTGAATTAACCAGTATGAAATAATGAGCAGCTGATTAATCCTTAGGCACTGCTGGCAGTCGCTGCCATGGCTCACAGGGCTCATCTGGAAATGTTCAGAACGAGCTTTTTGTTTAATGGAATCATGGGATGGGTTGGGATGGAAGGGACTCAAAGGTGGTCTCATTCCCACCCCTGCCATGGCAGGGACACCTCCCACTGTCCCAGGCTGCTCCCAGCCCCAGTGTCCAACCTGGACATCCTTGGGCACTGCCAGGGATCCAGGGGCAGCCCCAGCAAATCTGGGAATTCCAGCCCAGTCCCTCCCCACCCTGCCAGGGAACAATTCCTGCCCAGTCTCCCATCCAGCCCTGCCCTCTGGCACTGGGAAGCCATTCCCTGGCTCCTGTCCCTCCAGCCCTTGTGGAACAGTGGGCTTTGGTTAAATTAAGATTATTTTAGTGACGGTCTCTGGTAGATTCCTGTGGGGTTGTCAGTGCAGGAAGTAAACAAAGAGTGAAGTCCCCATTGTACTCTGCAGTCCAGGGGGGTGAGGAGGAGTCTGGTGTGACACAGCTGGGACCTGGCTTGGTGCTATTTAGGGACCACTTTGGGCTGGGAGACAAATGCTGGCAGTGGGGCTATTTTTGAAAGGTGTTTATTTCTCACACTTCATCAGCTCCTGCAGTTATTTGTGGTAGGTCCATCCTTTTCGGTGCCTTGGTGAGTAATGACGCTTTAAAAGGTAAAATCTAAAAGACTCCTCAAGAAATAAAGTAAAAAAAAATCTAGAAGGAGCAGATGGAATGATGTGAATGAGTTGTTGATCACTCAGTGATTGTAAATTGAAAAGCAGAGTTACTTAAATCTTGCTTCTGTGTCACCCTGTCCTGGACTAAACCTGGTTTAAACTCCCCAGTCCAGTGTTTGGTGCTGAAGGTTTAATCATCATTAGCAGAGCAGTTCCCCCATCATTTTATCCTTAAAAACTGCCCAAGGATAAGCTCTCAGCCCAAGGGAAAGGATCCTGTGAATGCTGAATGCCAGGAGAGCAGAATCCAGGTGCAGCTGTGTGGATTTGGGGAGAACAGCTGGATCAATAAATCTAAACCCAAACAATCACCATAAGCAAAGAAGTGCTGAAAGATTTTAATGTGTCAACCCAATCAGGTCAGCCTGAAAGTAAATAATCTTTATTTTTTCCAACAGATTGGATGTGGGACACCAGGCTCACTAATGAGCAGGGAGCTCTGACTCTGTTTATTTCATGCAGCTGCAAATTATTGTTTAATCTCCCCATTATTTGGAGTCTCCCTTTGTTGCTGCCTGTCCTGATTAGGACTTTGCCTTGCAAATGTCCTGATTTGAAGACTCTCTAATTCAGCATTTCAATCTGCACAGGCCTTGCTGTAACGTTTGAGATTGCGTAAGGTGGGACTGGAATTGCTGTTTCAGCTCTTTTTTTGCTCTGCTGGGCAGGTTGGAAATGTCAGCTGTAATTTTCTGAGTTGGGTTTAGAGACAGTCGAGGTGGAGGCTGTTGGATCAGGTGACTTTGAGAAGTGACCGGTTTGTGGTGGTTAAAAATATAAAATGCAATGTTTGTGAAACTCTGCCTCCTCAAAGGATCTCTTCATTATGCCCAGGCTGTTTTTATGGAGAACACTTGAGCACATTCATGTGCTTTCCTCCTAGTCCAGCTCGTGCAACAAAACACTCCAAGCTTTTTAGAGGAGTAGTTCAGTCACAACCCAGTTCATCTGGAAGAAGTGATAAGGCCCAGCTGGTCACACGGGCAGAGTCCTTGTGTCAGTGTTTGCTGAAAGGCTGGGCACACAACAGAAGTTTTTCCTTTGACTGGGACGTTGCTGGTGCAGGAGTTTAATGAGGTTCCTCAGAAATACCTTGGAGAGTGGCACCAGCTGCAAACACACCGGGAACAGCTCAGGGCAGCGCCCTCAGGGGAGCTTTGGGATTTTCTGCCCTCACTGGGGAAAAGGATGGGGGGGATTTTCCAAAGCTGGGGTTGGGGGTTAAAAGAAGCAGTAAACAGGAATTCTGAAAGCAGTCTGGAGCCCAGCACAGGGAGGACGTGGAGCTGCTGCAGAGAGCCCAGAGGAGGCTCCAGGATGAGCAGAGGGATGGAGCAGCTCTGCTGGCAGGAAAGGCTGGCACAGCTGGCATTGTTCAGCCTGGAGAGGAGAAGCTTTGGGCTGAGCTCAGGGTGGCCTTGCAGGGCCTGAAGGAGCCCCAGGAACCATGGAGAGAGACAATTCCCAAGGGCTGCAGGGACAGCACACAGGGAATGGCTGCAAAGTGAAAAATTACAGGTTTAGATGGGAGATTGGGCAGGAATTGTTCCCTGGCAGGGTGGGGCGGGGCTGAGCTGGAATTGCCAGATTTGCTGTGGCTGCCCCTGGATCCCTGGCAGTGCCCAAGGATGTCCAGGTTGGACACTGGGGCTTGGAGCAGCCTGGGACAGTGGGAGGTGTCCCTGCCCATGGCAGGGGGTGGAACAAGGTGAGCTTTAATGTCCCTCCCATCCCGTCCCAGACCACTCTGTGGTTCTGTGATTCATTCTAAGATCAGAAAGATCAAAACAGGTTTCCAGTGTTGTACAATGTTCCAAGTGAAGGTTAAAGCATAAATCTGAGGGTGATAACACACTTGGATGGAATTTTTAAGGTTTCAAAGAATCCCAGGATGGGTTGGGCTGGAAGGGGCCTTAAAGCCAATCCAGAGCCACCCCTGGAATGGCAGGGACACCTCCCACTGTCCCAGGCTGCTCCCAGCCCCAGTGTCCAGCCTGGCCTTGGGCACTGCCAGGGATCCAGGGGCAGCCCCAGCAAATCTGGGCAGTGAGAGCAGGACCAGTTTGCTGTGGGATTGCAGGGGTTTCCTGTGGAATTGCAGGGTGGCAGCAGCCCAGGTATGAATAGTGTGGAAAATGTCCCAGGGAGCTTTAGCATTCCCCACTGCTGATCTGCATGGCAATCAAAGTGAGGTGCCCTTAAATTTCCTAAGGAAAATGGGAGGAGATGAGGGCCCTGGGAACTGCTTTGAAGCCTTGTTTAAGCAGCACCCTCCAGCCTCAGCTGGATCAGAGGCTGACCAGGACTTGGGGCAGGTCTCAGTTGGTCTCACTGCTGTGGGTTGGGTTTAACTGACACCCGAGGGATTTTAGGAACCAGTCAGGCAAGGAGTCTCAGGGAACTTGTAATTATTCCACAGCCCCTCTATGTAATAAAACTCTTTGTAGTGTTGTGGCTTCGAAGAAAAGAACAGAATTCTACAGGTGATGCAAATATTCAGGGAGGCTCTTTCTAAATTTCCTTTAAATAAAAGGAAAACAATGGGGGAAAAAGTGCCTGGTGTTTTGGTTTCAAAGCCTGGAGTTCTAATAAATCAGGAAATAGAGGCAATAGGGTGAAAGGTATCTATAAGTTTTATTTTTTTCCTCATATTTAGGGGAAAAATAATTAAATCAGACTTGATGGAATGAAGTTACTGAACTGCTGTTTGTCTCTAAAGAGACACAAAGATTCCCATTTAGAAGGCAGCCCAGCAGAATTCCTGCTTTCCATACTGTGCAGACTTTGGGAAATGTTTTCCAGGAAAGCTGAGTACAGAATGAATCACTTATGGAAAACCCAGTGGAAGGAATTAGACAAAGAAATGTTTCAGTGGCCACCCTTTGCCTGTCAGGAAATGGGGCAGCTTTCCATGATTTTATACAAATCATGGGACAGCAATTTTAAAAAGCTCTCATGAAAAGTTGCTGCTCATTGACTTTCTAAAAATGCTTATTTTGAAATAAATATGACATTTGATATCAGCTGAAAGGGCTTTTCTCTGAACTTCCCTTTTCTCCCTGGATTTTCCTGCTGGCATAATTAAGGGAATTTGGGGGAACTGGAAATGGATGGTGTCCTCACAGGCAGTAACTTGGCCAAATATTCCTTTACTGGTTGGAAACGAATTATTTCACATTATCAGTGGAATTATCAGCCAAGTTCTGCAGTCTTAGGGAGCTGCAGGGGAAGTTGGGTTGTGTTTGGGTTTTTTGGTTTGTTGTGTGTTGGGTTTGGTGTCGGTGCTTTCTTTACCTGTGGGAGCAGCTCGTGCATGGATATATTCTGGATTAAACCTGCCAGCTCAGGGGGAATAGGTTGAATTTTTGTTATTAGTAAATGAAAGCTGCTGCCTTTAGTTTGTGTTCAGCTGTTCTGAACTGTCCTGCTCACTCCCTGGGCTGCTTTGGGAAGAGGGCAAAGTAAAGGAATGGTGCTCAAACACCTTTGATGTCCTGGGAAAGTGGATGGTGCCTCACTTTCAGTTAAATCCATCTGAAGAAATGTTGAACTTTTAAAAGTGAATTCTCAGCCATTCAAGATCCCACGGAGCTGAGCACTCTCCTTCCCCCCAGAACCAAGCTTGACCCTCTCACTGCACCTCTCCATCCGTTGGAATTCTTGTTTCTCCATGATTTTTGTCCACTTTCCAATGCCTCAGAGAGCCATTTGGAATTCTTCCTGTCATTTCTGCCCTTTGATTCTTAAAACCCAAAGCCTGCATCCTGTGCCAAATACACTTTTCATTTCTCCCTTGTCCTTTAACCTTTTTTCCTGGTGGAAATTTTCTAAGAGGCTCCAGACATTCCAATATTTGGCTGCTCTCTGATGCCTTGGAGAAAACTCTTTAAGGGACATTTTCCTTCCCTGAAGGAGCTCTTTCAAAGGCAAACTCAATGCTTTCTTTTCCAGATCATTCTTGAAAGGATTAAGTCGTGTCCTGAGGAGATTATCCCTGGGTGATGTCTGAATGTGGGGTTACAGGCTCTCAGTAATCCTTGGCGTGCACTGAGAGTGCTTCTCAGAAATTCCCAACCTTTTATCCTGCTCTTGTTTCCCCTTTCAGTGAGAACAAACTCAGTGTGAGCTTTCTGCCACCCTCCCCAGGCATTCAGCACTATCAATATTCTGTGTTTTCCAAAGAGATTCCAGCTCAGTGGATTGGAGCTCCCAAGTGCAGGGTGGGGATGAGCCCAAAGAAATTCCAGTGCTGCTCAGGCTTTCAGGTGGATTAGGGATAAATGAACAGCATAATTCCTCAGCTCAGGTTCCTTTGTTCCAAAATACCAATTTTTGAACAAAGCAGAGAGATTTCTGGGTTTTCCTTGGAGGGTTTTGTTCTTCCCTCAGCAGGTTAGGTTGAAAATCCTGGATTGCACAAGTGTTGGAATGTTTTTCCAAATGGAATGATTTTTTAAAAAGATGAATAGAAAAATCATTACCACTAAATACTGTCTGAAAATGTTTATTTCCTTCAGAGCACCCAGGTGAGGGCAAAATTGCCACCAGTTTCCTATGGATCATTTGAGAATATTCCCTGCAGGAGTGGAAACGTGTTGGAAAAAGCCTTTACATTTTGGAATATATTTACCACATTCAAAAGTTTTCTAAATGAGGCTGGTGATTACTCAGCTTCTCTGGAGTGGAATTTCCAAGTGCCCATTTTTGTTTTCCCACTCAGCGAACAGGAATTCAGTGTAAGTCATGGATTTTTCCAAGGATGGAAGAAGCACACTGAAGGTATTTATTTTTCAGAAGGTTGGCTGGAAAAGTGTGGCCCATGGAACCTGTAAATGGCCCTTGTGTGACAGAGCACAACTCTGGGTATTTTATTTGAATATATTTGGAGCTCCTCATGCAAAAATGACACCAGCTCATACATTTGAAGCTGTTAAAATGTATCCTGTAAGTCTTCAGGAAAAACAGCTCCTTCTTGGCACTGCAGTCGGAATTTGCATTAAAAACTCATCAGGGGGTTATTTGAATCTCTTTTTAATCCCTCAGTGGAGTCATTGTGGAGTGGCTGCAGTTTGTGTGGGAATTCAGGAATTGGCTTCCCAGGAGCCTCCCTGACGTGCACAGGTACATGGGCAGAACTGGGGATCCCTCAGCATTCCAGAATTCTGCTGGAAGGACACACAGCCCCAGGGTACAACCTGCAGAGAAATATTTATGATTAGAGTAGGAATTAATTGCACTGGGAATTCTGCCCAGGCTCCCCAGGGAATGGGCACGGCCCCGAGGCTGCCAGAGCTCCAGGAGCCTTTGGACAGCGCTGCCAGGGATGCCCAGGCTGGGATTGTTGGGGGATCTGGACAGGGACAGGGCTGGATCAGTGATCTCTGTGGGTCCCTTCCAGCTCAGGATATTCTGTGATTCTTCTTTATTCTCCTTTTGAAATAATCTCAACAGATACAGGAAACCTTCTGGAAGATTTTCTTTCTTCTGTCACAGGAACAGTTGCTGAATTAAGATCCAGAAAATTAGGAAGTGAAACTGGAGCAAGGCTGGGTT
>JAVTVJ010001190.1:0-30298 GCA_034509425.1 Eopsaltria australis | reverse complement strand
GTTCCACAGGCTGGGGCAGAGTGGCTGGAAAGGACTTGGGGGTGCTGGTGACAGCAGCTGAACATGAGCCAGGGTGTGCCCAGGTGGCCAAGAAGGCCAATGGCATCCTGGCCTGGATCAGCAATGGTGTGGCCAGCAGGAGCAGGGCAGGGATTGTCCCCCTGTGCTGGGCACTGGTGAGGCCACACCTCGAGTGCTGTGTCCAGTTCTGGGCCCTCAGTGCAAGAAAGACATTGAGGGGCTGGAGTGAGTCCAGAGAAGGGCAAAGGAGCTGGGGAAGGGTCTGGAGCACGAGTCCTGTGAGCAGCAGCTGAGGGAGCTGGGGGTGTTTAGCCTGGAGAAAAGGAGGCTCAGGGGTGACCTTATCACTCTCTACAGCTGCCTGGAAGGAGGTGGTGGCCAGGTGGGGGTTGGCCTCTTTGCCCAAGTAAAAAGTAGTAGGATGAGAGGACATCACCTCAATCTGTGCCAGGGGAGTTTCAGGTTGAACATCAGGAAAAATTTCTTCATGGAAGCGGTTGTTAAACATTGGAATGGGCTGTCCAGGAGCCACCATCCTTGGATGTGTTCAGCAGGTGAGTGGACATGGCACTTAGTACCAGTGTCTAGTTGCCAAGGTGTGATCAGTCAAAGGTACTCTTGGAGATCTTTTCCAGCCTTAATAATTCTGTCATTTTTTGATTCTGTGATTCTGTGTCTTGGCAAACCAGCCAAAATGTGCCTACACACTGCCCAGATAGCTGCTGCCTCTTCAAATAGAGACGTTGAGTTGGATCTGTCTTTGACACACCATGAGATACTAAATTGGGCTTCTTTCCTCTTTTGGGCTGCTGATTTTCCAATGAACTTGTAATAACTTTGCATCTTTGAGAATGTTGCACCTCTCTCAATCTTGGCTCAAGTTGGATGTTGCACTGAAGTTGGAGCTGGGAGGCAGACAGGCAGATGACATGGTTGTGCAGGGGTGGTTCCTATGGAAAAATAAGCTAGAAAGGGAGAAATACAATTTGGAGTTCAATGAATCTTATGGTATTTCATATATTGAAAGACTGAAATGTAAAACAGCTACACAGAAGGAACCTAATGACATCATTTTTTTGTAGATAGTTGAAGAATGAAGAATTGTGTTTTAAAACATGTTCTGTGACTGTTGAAGATAAATGCTATGAACACACTGCTACAGTTTCCCCTTCCTTTCTTCTTCCTGTGGTATCCTTAGTTATAGGATTATTCCCCCACACACACTTCTGACTCGATTTTTTCTTTTCTGTATTTTGGTTGCAAGAGGAGAGTAGACTTTGGAGAAACCTCCAACTGCATTAATGCATAACCATACCTGAGGAAAAAGACAAAAAAAGACTAAATGGAGTTTTTTGTCTTCCTAGAAATCAGTGACACTGAAGAGGAACTGCACATGAATGCAGATGACAGTAGAAAACGTGATCAGTTTAACCTGATCTGCAGCCCAGTGTTTTAGATCAAAGAGGATAATCCTTGGCTCTAGTAGCTTAAGAAAGAAGTATTATCTCCATGCAGCATTGGTGGGAGCAAAATGAAACACATTTTTCAATGCTGATGTCCATGTTTGAAAAGGTAGTTGAAGTAGGAAAGGAACCTAACCCAAAGTGTTATAGTGAGGAGGGATGTTTGAGGAAATCAAATTTCTCCCTCTTGTGAGATTAATAGGTCACAAATGTTTTACTTTACAAGAAAATGACCAAGATCTGTCTTGATGATGGCATGTGGGAGTCTAACAAGTAATCGAGGTAACAAAAAAAAGGCAGAGTTAATAGAAAACATTTCTGGTGCACAGCTTAAGTATTGCAAAAACATACATGGGAATATCATTGTACTGTTGTTTATTTGGAAGTCTTCAAATTAAGCCTTCAGATTAAGCCTTCCTTAAATATGAAGACCCGAAGACATTCATCAGCTTAACCAAAGTCTGAAAAATTATGAACTCAATGACAGAGTAAAGTATTGTCAACTTGAAGTGCCCTGCTGTGAAGTAAAAAGAAATGCCAGCAGCCAAGCAAAGAGATCTACTCACCTTATCTCCTTGAGAAAGGGTGAAATGAATGGCTGGCCTGTCCTGATGCCCGAGTACATCTTCATGGGCACAGCACATGAATTATCCCATTCCTGGTGATGCCTGAAGGATTTTTTCTGCTTTTCTCCTGAATATTTCTTACACTGTTCCCTACATTCACAAGTATTAGCATGCATACTTGTGGTGCTTTAGGTGATAGTTTAGCCCGGTTTCATAGTGTTTAGTAGACTAAACACCCCTGAAACCACGTAGAGTTAGAGACCAAACACCCTGTTTTCGTGGGCCCTCAAGGTCTCCTAGTAGGACAGATTCTGTAAACTAGAAGTTAGCCCACCCAGGCCCCTTATTGGGCCTTCCTGGTAGATATGCTAATGTGTAGAGTCTTTAATTGTACCCTGGACTGGGGGGACGGGGCTTTTGTGACGCGTTCTACCTGGACGGCAGAAGCCATCGAATGGGATCCTATTAAAATACCGAGGGAAACGACCCCCAACCCTCGCAGGTTTGAGTCCCAGTTGAGAAACAAGTTTTAACAAGTTTTCTCTTGCGTGCAGTTTAGCTGTTTAAGGTTCATTTCTAAGCAGTTACCACTAGTTAGTGACTGTAGTTTGCCAGCTAGCTGAGTCCCCAGGACGAGACGGTTTTTTTCTGGCCGATTTCTCTTTTTATAAGTAAAATAGGGTGTAATTTTTCGGAGAATGTGCAAGTCCCCGGAGAATCTCCGTTAGACCTGGTATTGAAAAACTAGCGATATTTAACGGGAAAGAGGACCCCCTTGGACACACAGGAGCTGATAAGACTCTGTACGCAGGTCTGGCCGATGTTAAAATTAGGAAGACAGAGGGTGTGGCCACGCTTTGGGAGTCTAGAAAATGAAATAGTCACAGAGCTGATGGTAGAATTGCGAGCTCTGCGCAGGTTTGATGAGTTAAAATATGCAGAACTTTTTACCATATTACTGAATAGAGAAGAGGCATATGAAGTGCAGAAAGGCTGTTTAGAGATAGTTGTAAAAGGGAAAGGAAACGTGAAGAGGAAGAGAAGGCAGCTAGTGACTAACGAAATGGAAGAAACAGATGTTATGGACATGGTGGCCCCAGCTTTGCGTACGGGCAGGGGGGGATCGCCCCCCGTGCCACCGCCGCCATAACAGCCGGTGCAGTTGGGGGCGGGCGATGGAGGCACACAGCCGGCGTCCCCTCCCACACCCCCACCGGCTCCGCAGCCAGCGCCCTCACCCCCATCCTCATCCCCATCCCCACCAGCTCCGCAGCCAGCGCCACCGCCCCCTCCCCCTCCTCCCCCGCCCGTTCCGAACACGGGGACAGGGGCGGAGACTGACCGGCCCCCCGACCATCCGGGGGCTGGGCGTGGGGCGGGGGGGGAGGCAAGCAGGCCCTCGCCCCCTGACCACTCTGGGGGCGGGGAAAGGCGTGGGGAGGGGGTGGGCTGGCCCTCGCCACCCGACCGCCCACGGGGCGGGCACAGACCGAAAGCGGAGGCCGATTGGCCCCCTGACCACACAGGGGCCGGGCGAAGGCCCAGAGAGGGCGGGGAGGGGGCTGGCTGGTTGCCGGCTCCTGACCGCCCCTGGGGGGGCGCGGACCGGGAGCAGAGCCTAACTGGGCCCTGCCACCCGACCTGGCCCGAGCCTGCGATGAGTGGAGGTACCCTCGATCTCAGCTTTGCCGCTCTTCCAGCGTCGGGGAGAGGGGCAAAGCTACCCGGACCAGAGGCGGGTGGGACGTGCCTGATCCAAGTTACTTTTCCGAAAGGGGGGACAGAGACGACCATGCCGGATTCCCCCTCCACCGCTCTGCCAGTGCTGGGATTAAAACGGAATGGGATGATGTGGATACAGATGGTCTCCGAGAAGAGGGTGGCAGGAGGAGGGGAAAAATAGCCCAAGAAGCTATAAGTGTTGCTAGTCCAATTGCAGGGCGCACGAGATCAAAAAGAGATGAAAGGGGAAAGGAAGGGCCTGCTCTTGAAGTGCCTCTGAGACAGGCTGTGGGAAACCAGGCAGTGATTTCTATAAAGACACCATTCTCTCTTGCAGAGCTGCAGATGTGGAAAGACTCTGTTGGAAAGTATAGTGACAACCCAGAGAAAGTAGCCGTACGGGTAGAGAGGGCTATAAGGGCTCAAAACCCTGACTGGGGAGACTTGAATGTGATGCTGGATGAATTACTAGATAGCACAGAAAGGGAGATAGTTAATAAAGCTGCCATAGATGCTATACAGGCCCAAATTGCAGCTGGAACTCTCCAAGTGATGCCTAATGACATATACCCACTCGCTGACCCTGGCTGGGATCCCAATGTCCCTGAGCAAATGGCAAAATTAAAGCAGTTTCAGAAATAGGTGGTTTATAGGTTGAGATGTGGCCTTCCTAAAGTAGTGAATTTTTCTAAATTATTTGTGATCAAACAAAATCCAAATGAGACTCCTACAGAGTTTCTGAATAGGCTTAAAGAGGCTGCACGGAAATACACAACTCTGAACTTCGAAGCACCTGATCAGAAGTACCAGCTGGCTTACATTTTTATAGGCCAGTCAACAGATGATATAAGGAAAAAACTGCAAAAAAGGGGAGTAATGGATATAAGTGAGATGTTGAAAATAGCCTGGCAAGTATATCAGAACAAGGATTCAGTAGATAAGGACAAACAGAATAAGCCCCACCATAAGAAAAACCACAATGAAGGAAAGTCATCCAACTCACCAAAGAGGAGACCCCATTTTCCTCTAGATGAGGACCAATGTGCCATTTGCAAGCAGAAGGGACACTGGAAAAATGAGTGTCCAGCACGAACAAAAAAGACACCCCCAGCTCCAGAACTAGCTGTGGATTATGATAGACAGCAACCAAGGGCATCACCCCCAGCACAGCCTTCAGTTATAGTTAAGCTGGGAAATGAGGATGTTGAATTTCTGGTTGACACAGGGGTGACCTATTCTGTATTAAATACTTTAAAAGGTAAACTGAGCCAAGAGACTGTGGATGTGGTAGGAGCCACCGGGGTAAGTGAAACACGGCCTTTTTTCCAACCTTTAAAATTCAAATTGGGAAAACACTGGGTGACACACCAGTTCCTGTATATGCCAAATTCACCAATGCCATTATTGGGCAGAGATTTATTAGAGAAATTAGAGGCAGAAATTAAATTCTCCAGAGACGGGGGAGTAAAAGTCATAATTCCTGAATCTAAATTCATAGAAGCAGCAGCTATTCTTATACAGGAATGCCATGGAGAAATTCCCAAAGAAATAGAAGATGCTGTCAGTTCTATAGTATGGGCCAATGATATCCCTGGGAGATCCAAAAGAGCTGAACCTTTAAGTATTACACTCAAAGCAGAAGCTACACCGGTAAAGCAAAAACAATACCCTCTAACCGTGTCTGAGCCTTTATTTCCTAAGACCAGAAAAAGGCATCACTGGCCTCAACTTTCTCCCATCCCAACAATCTCCAGTTGCTGGGTCCAGTGGGGGTGGGTGCTGCCTGCCTGAAACATGGACTTGTGCAATGATGGGATGATCATTCAGGTCTTGACTAGTTCACACTTTGCTCTGACAAATAGGATGGTGTCAAAGGTTCTCCTAAAATAACACAGCCATAGTGTGCTCTTTACCTCTTTGGATCAGCCTGTGGTGTAAGTATTCTGCCAGGCATTCTGGATCTGGCAAAGCCACCTTAAATTTAAATGCTGGCCCCAGTGCACTCAGTCTCTGCCATAGCAGATGTTTTTCTCAAAGACTAGTGAAGTTTTGGTTTGGGAAGGAAGTTAAAGGCTTGGAAGGAAAGAGCAAAGTTGGAAGGGTTGCCCTGTACTTCCTTAGGCTTTTGTTAACTAATAGTCTTTTTTGGAAGAGTCAAGTAACCATCTGGCTGCAGCTGGGTGGCTGTGCAAAGCCAGGCAAAGACAGTCCTCACAGTGCTGTGCTCCCTGAGCACTGCAGCTCTCCTACTGACCAAAGCAGAGAGGTTTAGGTCCTTCCCCATGTTTAAACAGAAGAAATCACTATTCCTTTTCAAAAGAAAATTACTTTAGCATGAAAATGAGCCTGTCTACCGCAATGAGCAAGGCAAGGAAGTGTCTATGACACTGAAGAAAATATTCTACTTGTTTTGTCCTGCATTTTCACACTACGTATATGGCTCACATTCTTGCCAAAATGAAAAAAAAAAAAAGACGTTTCTCACTTTGCTTTTTAATTCCTAAAAAACATTTTTATTCTATAACACCTAGCTGCTGTTTAGTGTCCTCAATGAAATATGGACAGCATCCAAAGAACAGGTATCCTTATCAGTGGAAATTACCAAAGTAATTGATAAAGAGGCCAGAATCTCTAGGGATATGCAGGCTAAGTAACCTTTCCTTAAGGAATTTTTTAGACTGTTAAATTGTGTAAGGTTTTTGGTTGAGGTTGTGTTTTGTTGGTTCTGTTTTTTCTCAGACAAAAATGTGGTGAAGCACTCTGATGCCAAGTTTTTTGTATTGCTGTATTTCTAATCACAGAATGGCTTAGGCTGGAAAGGGCCTTAAAGTTTCCTAGTTCCAAAGCCCCTGCCATGGGCTGGGACACCTTTCGCTAGACCCAGTTGCTCAGAGCCCCACATGGTGGATGCTGTATGCCTGTCCTGAGTGTCTTCATCAGGAAATAAATGTCCATGTTAAATTTAATGATGGAAAATACAAATAAACCCAAGATTATTTATTTTTAGAAAGCTCATTTTTCTTATTTGTGTTTCAACACTACTAATTTGAATAATAATAGTTAAATTGTTAGGGGGAAAACAATGAAAATTATTGCAATATGGGAAATAACAGGTACACTATTAATTGCAGCTCAAGAAGTAAATGAGATGAGCCTTTCCCAGCATAAAACTATGCAGTATCTTATAAGCATGATACATCAGCAAAATAAATAAAATCAAGTTTCAGAAAATTCATTCAACATTTAAATCGCAAATTAACAAGTTTTCTACCTCTGAATGAAATTTAAATTTGATTCAATAATTCAGTAGTTTTATGTTTTTTAAGGCCATTAGATGATAATACCATCCCAGCAGAAACCTGTTTGCCAATCAATTAGAAATACTCCTAATGCGGTGTTTTAAAATGTACCAAATTATTTGGGTTGCATTAGTAATGGCAAGAACTGTATGTTTGAGTTACCTATTCAAAGCAGAGTATTTATATATTTGGGGAATTATAGCAGGTGTAAGGACCTTAATTTTACAAATAACTTGAAAATATTTTGAGTATGACTTCTAGCTTTCAAATGTTAAAGGCAGACTAGGTTTTCCCTCTCAACTTCACAAGAAATAAAGAATGACATATACTTGTGGTTAGTTCTGCCTGAGATCCCTCATGAAACAAACCCCTTTCATCACCCTTGCTGGTCACTTGCTTTTGCAGGAAAACGTAAGTTTTTGTTTAATTTCTGCTTACTTCAGTTGAAGTTGATGTACTAGTGACTTCCTAAACAAAAGGCACATTTTGTATTCCTGTATTGATTAGAAGAGAAGAGAATTAAAGGATTCAAACTTAGCAGCAGGCAGGAACATTAAGACAAGCAATTAAAATTTTGTCTATATGCTCCTCATATTTCTGTTCAATTATTTCCACAGTTTTTGCATTATGTGCAAAATCTGTGATTTATCTGTGATCACTTGCTCTGAATAGGAGGAAGTAGATAACAAGAGGTAGCTAAATATGCCTATCAAGATTTTAGAAATCCTGGCTTCTCATCATAACTCACACTGATTTAATCAAAGTTTTTGGCTGAAGTTTGTTAGTACGGAGACCATTTTCACACATCTTCATGGCCTTAAAATGCAGATCATCAGAAAACAATGGCTAAATAAACACCTATGCCATATCTGTCTACACCATGCCTGTCCCAAAAAATGTTTCTTGATTCTGAATGATAATCATCGTCTTCACTGACTTGACAAAAAGATTTATGTATTAGTGTTTTTAAAGGGATTTTTAAAATGTTTATTGTTATTAAGTCTATGCAGTCTATTACAGTCTCAGGAAAGGGAGAGAGCATGGAAAATGAATTGCTGCTAATAGGAGAACATAGGAATGGGAGATCTGAAAGTGATGTGAACGCAAAGGTCCCTGCAAGGACTTAGCATCAGTCTGGGGTGCCAAGATGGGCACAGGCTCAGCTGTACTGCATTTTGCAACTCGTTCTCACTTCCTCTCATGCAAATCACCCCAATGGGCAGAAGGCAGATGGTTTGTGCCCTGCAGTGGCATCCACACCCTCCTTTCCCACCACAGTGGGAAAATCCTATCTGTAATACAAGGGCATGAGGTCCCACACCTGCTCATGTATTTTTCCATCCCTCTCCTTGCCTTGCTCATGCTGCTCAAATCACACAACTAACTCTGCCTTTCTCCTGCTTGCTTTATGCCTTAGAGCCCTTGCCTACAATTGTAACTCCCTTTAGTTGAATTTAACTGGCCCAATCTTCTGTATATCCAGCTACTGCTACTTCCACTGGTGACTTTTTCAATGTGTGGTGGAGTAGTGGTGTAGTCTGATAGGCTGCTCATTGTCCAGAATTTTCAATACTGAGAGAATTCTTAAATACAGGATTAATGTCTCCTCAAGGGCATTAAAAGTGCAATACTGATATCAGCTGGAGGCAGAGATACCCACATGTGGCTGAATCTGCCCTACTGGCAGTTCTTGGCAGTTCCCCTTCTCTGCAAAGAATCTGTTCACAGGGTACAGCCATGCTACATGCTCAGTGTGTTCATTTTAATGTGTCTGTGGAAAACACTGTTTTATTTTGTGTGGTGACAACAAAAAAGCACTTTGCCTGACTATCATAAGGCCTTTCAAGACAAAACAAAAAAATAGTCGTGGTATTAACTTGTGTGACTTTGCTTGCAATGTGTCTAAGATGGAGAATGACTAAGACTCAGGGTTTCTTAGTAACTCCATTATGTCAACATTTCCTGGTTGCAATACTCATGGGTTTCTCTTTCATTGAAACATGACGAGTTAAGCAATTGGCCTCTTGCTGGTCAGTCTGGAAAGATGATGCTACAAACTGCTCTAAATCCACTATTGCAGATTCCCTCTGTCCTCCACTCCTGTAGTGCTTTGCTTTTCCTTTGTTCCATTGGCACCTATGCTTTCCAATTTTATTTTTCACTGATCTGATGAAGAAACAAAAAGTAAAAGAGAAATACGGGGGGAAATTACAGTGGGAAAAGTAATTGTCAGTGTTGAAATAACAAGGTAACCTTGAAGTGCACAAAGAATAAGGTAGTCCTTATCTATTATTATTTTTAAGTTAGTTATTTCTGTAGGACTCTTACTGACTCTGAGGGATGATACGCTGACTAAAGATGACCATCTGCATGATATTCACTTTTTCTGAAACTTGTACTCTTTTGCTTTATTTGGACATAACAAGTTGTTAACACAATAGTTGCAGAGCTGTTGCTGCAATTGTATCTGAAGAGAAAAACTGAGAAGAAAAGCAGCCCGTTTCTATGAGTGGTTATTTTCATATATGGTCTGTTCATAAAAATACCAACAATAAAACTTCTATTGGCTTCTTTGGACTGAGTTGCTACTGCTGGTATTTGTTCTCTCTTCCCATCCAGGAAAAAGTACTTTTAAATTTCATTCCAAAAGCACAAAAACTTGTCAGTGCTTCTTTTTATTTTCCGAAGACTAGTTCCATTTTCCTGTGTTAGCTGTCCAGAAAGATGTATACTGGAGCTACCAAGTCCCACCCGTGCAGTTATCACTTCCACTGGAAGGTGCTCATGGAGACACAAGATCTGACATCATCTCTGTCAGCCTCAGAAGGAAGATGGAAAAGTTTGGTTTAACCCAAGGTTAAGTCAGGAGACTTGCAGACAGCGAGGCATTGCTGTTAGGGGTTTTATCCTGCTGTGCTGTGCATGCTCTGGGGCAGATTTAGGGCCATAGCATGATTTGTAGATACCAGCTATTGTAATAATAAAATTCTAAGATCACAATTAGGGAATCATTGAAGTAAGAGTTCCATTTGTTGATCACATCTATGCTTATATATCAGTCATAACAGATTTTTAATGGCACAGAGGTCAATCCTCTTAGAATTCTGAGCTCACAGCTTGTTAACCCCACTTACATTTCTAAACGTGATGACCACAACTGGAAATTACTATATCTAGGAGGTTTTGTGAGTCTGTTTGTTTTGTTGGACCAAAACCATAGTGATCTAACTGACCCTAATGATCTAACACCATCGAGTGTCACTGCCTAAGCACATCCCACAGCACTGTGCAATTCCTGAGCACGACTGCATTCCCTGTGCTTCAACGCTGTGCTAGCTCTCAGTACACAGTGGTGCAGCTTGTGGCAGCACCATGTTCCATCACTTTTTTGGGCAATGTTTCAGTTCCTGGACCTTATGTTGAAAGAAGTACATAAGCTCCAAAATATTAAGCATCTTTGAAAGAGAGATTTTTTCCCCTGAGCACTGGAAGACTCCACTGGAGAAGACGACAGCACAGGTACAGCAATGTCCTGTGGCTTGCAGCTGCATATTCCACTGCTCTGGCACTGTCATGTGAAAAACAGCCCCACCTTCTGTGAGACAAATGGATTTCCACAGATAAAATCAACCTGGGACACAATTAATTGTCAAAAAGGGTAAAGACTGTTCACACCAGCAAAATACAGCAACAAAATGCTTAAACTGATACTGGATGGTAAGAGAATATTGAATCCCAGTGGCATCACCATCATGTATAACTTGCATCAATGAGTTGTGTTAGCCAATCTGTCAAAAATACACGTGTTCATATGTATTGTTTGGCTTCCTGATTCTCTGCACTGAACTATTCTGCAGGACATGAAGGGAATGGCTTTTGTACTTGTTATGTTTATGAAACAATTAATAGGCAGGTATGCTCTAGAGGATATTGTGTATGAAGGCAACAGGAGACAAACGAGTGATCAGAGTGATTTTCATTACCTCAGCACTGAGGAAGACAAGAAGTGGCTTACACCCTGTTTGTGAAAAGTAATATGGGGAAACTGAGTCCTGTGAAACTACTTGTTTTTATGGAAAAAAACCCGAATCAGCTGACTGAAAACAAACAGGAGTTTAAGATTATGACAACAGACATTCAGCATCTGACACAAAGTGCTGAGTAGGTTTGAAAAGATTTCTTTGCCAGCAAGCAAGAACTGTTAACTAATCTACTGGTTTAGCTCTAACAGATTTTTAAAAGAAATTTCAAAAGTGTTGGGGTGTGTCTCCTGAAAGAAAGATCTGATCCTACAATTACCACACATCTCAAGTACTGCTGAGGCTGCCTACCCTAAATTCAGTTTCTCAGCAAGGTGCACTTTAACCTGCCAAACTGAGTATTAAAACTGGGTTTTTTTAGAGTAATTTTGTGCAGCTGGAAGGGAATAGACAGGGTGACTCATGGAAGAAACAAGGAAAGGTTGATCTTTTAGCTGCACACAACTGAACTGAGTGACCAAGTACAGCTGTGCTATGATCTAACAGTCCTGGTCATACAAATGAGGACCCACATTTAAAAATGAAGAACTGAAGACAGTCCTTCACTTCCTAGGGAATTCAGCCTATTTCACCTCAGTGGAAGGAACCTGATTTATATACATTCAGTTACTGATTCCATACTGGCTACTCTGTCCTTAAATGGGGGCAGAATTTTAAAAGTATGTTTTAAATATTCAGAACTAGTATTGCAGATGATCACATCATTTTAGTGTGACTGGGATCCCCAGAGAGGTATCTGGACAGCCTGATGTAGAGGCTTCAATGATTTAAAGTTATTTAATGGGGATGGATGAATTATTAAGTATGAGTAATTAATCTGACCAACATGGAAGTTTCTCTGTGTATAAATAATACTTTTTTAAAAAAACATTATTGTTATTATCATTCATCCTGGCTTCACTTTTAAACAGGCTTAGAATTTGGCCCTACATCCATTATGCATTTCAAAAAGCATGAAAAAAATATCTTTTCTATCAGATTGACTGCCTAAATTGATTTTTCTTACTTCTTTTTGTTAAGATATTTTAAAGTAGTATGAACAGAAAAACCTCCGTGAGTCCCAGTGTGAAAGAAAGAAGTGAGAGAACACGAAAGTTCCTCATGCAGACGTTAGGTCATGAGAGTTTGTGCTGGTTTATGCATTAACAGTTAAAACATAGGGAAGGCATCAATTTCCGTGTGCAGTTGCGTATATTGAGCAATGTTTAACAAAAGCACAGTGCACCCTTTCCTGCTTCTCTGCTTCTCTGAATTAATTGATAAATCAGTTCCTTGTTGCCTTTTATGAAACTGGGGCAGCTTTAAAAAGTAGGTATTTAAAAAGTTCTATCTGAAATGGCACAAATTGATTCTATTATATTTTTTCATCTGCAAATGTCACCAGTCTTTTCTACTGCATGGAAAAATACAGTTCATTTAGAGGGAATTTAAGCCTACTGACAGTTGGCTTGCCTTTCTGTTGCTGCTTGTGAACCTCATAGTAATATTCTACAGATCATAAATTAAAAACAGTGAACCAGGAGAGAGCACTGTAAAATGCTTTTAAATTACTTCTGTCATTTCATCGGCAGGCTATAATGTCTGAGCTACTTAAAATGAGGAAAAGAGTGCTTACTGTGTCATACTTGTCACCAATAAAGCTATGGTGCTAAGCCAAGAAGACTGAAATATTCACATTGAATGATACTGGGAGAGTTGTGTATCTTCCTTGACATTCCAGAAAATAAGCACCAGTGGTGATTATTCCTCCAAGGCTCCACTGTAAAACGTATGCTGGATCACTACACTTAAAAGTCAGGTCATGATCTGCATGTCTGAAATAAAAGTATTTTCAGCTGTTGCTGGTAGTCCGCAATCTTGCTTGTGTCTCTTTACATCTGAGCTCTCCTGGGACTATTTTCATTACATCCAATAATCCAATTAATCCATTACCTGCTCTTAACCTTTATCAAGACAAAGTGACATATCGACTTACAAGCATTACACAAATTGACGGAGCAGAAGGTGCCATTTGAACATTAGTATTCCCCTGAAGTCAGGTTATTTCTAAAATTCACAAGGCCTTTCTTAGTGTTTCCTTTGAGTAAACAGATTCATTTATAGAAAAATGTATTGTACATGAAAGAGACAAAGCATGTTGTAGAAATTTCTCACTTGGGTAAGAGTTTTAAGATGTTTGGAGGTATAGTTCTCACAAATAGTTCAAAAAATAGTGCTGTTTCTTCCATGTTATCACCAATTTATCAAAATATCCTGTGTACACTGAATCCACACATCATTTACAAACCTACAAAGACTGGGATAATTCTAGTGGCAACTTCAGAAGGTAGATATGTAACAAGGGCCATACTGCTGCAAAGGTCCATCTACCCATTGTCCTGTGTCCACCAGTGGCCAATATTGGATACCTGCCCAAAATGTAAATCAAGAGAGGATGCATACATAATATTTGCTCATGTGCTCCTAATATCTATGGTGGCTTTCTCTGCTGCTATTTTATTTACTTGCTTCTTAAACAGATGTAATTTTTTTTGCATAAGTAAGTTCCTATGGTGCATGACTGAATAACTACTACTTTGTTGAGGTATTAAAAAAGAAAAGAGTACTGTCCTAAATCTGTTTATGGTATTCATAAGCTTATCAATGTCTTTAATATCTCTTCTAATTTGCCGCTTTCCAGTCCCAGTCTGTATGGTTCATCTGTATTTTCAGTTATCTGAGTCCAGTCAGGATCCTATTTGTAGGATAGCACTGTGTATCTAAATGCATATTGAATGCATTTAAAGGTAGTGCCACCTTCAAAGCAGGTAATCCTGGTCATGGCTAGACAATGAAGACACATCACAAACACATAAATTCAAGTGGTTTACCCCTTGGGGAGTGCCTGTAAAAGAAATTGTGTTTGCTGATAGAGATGGCTTACTGGCTAATCCCAATTATCTAACTTGCTCTGCAAAACAACCCCTCTGCTCCCCAAATGCAGCATCTGTAAAGAATGCTTTGCTCAGTTGCTGAGCTCATATTAAAATTGGCAGAAAACATGCACTGCTGTCATTTTTCAGCTCAGCTTGAATACTAAGCTGAGTTTCAGTGACACCACTGTTCAGCACAAGGCCACTGCCAGCAATAAACTCATATTAAGAATGATAGCTGAAATATTTATTCACAAACACAATTGCAGGCTACACATGATTGCTCTCTGTACATGCATTTCCAATGGCATGGAATTTACTTGTTTCCTGCTTGGTGTTATTGCTGCTTCAGCTGCTTGGCTTTTGCTCACACTCCTGGAGCCAGGCTGCCAGGGGAACACAGACCAACTCCAGGCCTTGGAGACAGATGTGCTCTTGTCAGTCTGAGGGATGAGCAAGGTGGAAGGCAGAGTCACTGTCTTGTACTGTGGCTCACAGGGCTGTCATTTACTGTGCTACCTCCAAAAAACAAAAGAGGTCTTGAGTGGAAGTGAGTTTTCTAATTGAATTATCCATTGTCCCAGATGGTAAAGACTGCAAAAGCCCAAACCATGCAAAGAAGATGTAATCTGAATGGAAACCTAGTTCACATGGCACATTAACATGTGCATCTTTCTGAATTTTGTTCTATTTATGACCTGATGAACCCACTATCTGCTATTTTTGATGTCTAAGATAAAGATTTATCTCTGTTTCTGGGACTAAGTGGATAATGCGGGAAACCCTACTGTTGGAAAGGGCTATAGCTGTCCCCTAAGTTATTGGCAGCTCTCAAGCCGCTCACTAGGGATTTCCACCCAGGACTCGGTTAACACCCATTTGTGAGGCCATGTTGATCTCCTTGGCATTGGGAAGAAGCAGTCCCAGGGATGCAGTGAGCCTGGGACTGCTGTGAGGCTGGAGAAGTGGTGAGGCTGGGGATGTGGTGTGTCCAGTGCCACACCGTGCACAATGCAACACAGCCTGGCTGCAATCCAGCCACCTGAGCAGCTCTAAACCCTGCCTGTGCTTTTTGCTTTTGATAACCCCTCCAGGTTTTCCTCATCAGTAATGTCTTCAGTAATCACTTGCCATCTTGTTCCTCTGATTCTGTGTCTCTTACCAACATGAGAAATTCTGTAGGGTCAAGATTGTAGGATGAATCCTTTGCAAAGTTTGTGGCTCCATCCTACAGAGCGAGGACCAGTGGCTGCCCTTATTGCTGCACGCTGATACCAGGGCAGAGGCTGCCAGTGTGCCATCCCACTCAGGAATTAGGAAGATCTAGCTGATCCTGCAGGATGTGGAAGTAGACAAGTATTCCTGTCTTACTGCAAGGAAACTGAATCAGGGAACTGTCAGGACACATCATTTCTTTTGATTGTATCGCTGTTCCTGACAATTTCCTACAGATATTTGCCATCCGGAATGCTAAAAAAACCCATCACATTTCCTCATTTATCGTGCATATTTGTTTGTTCCAGCTTCCTGACACAGAGACTTTTGCTGTCTGAATTTGCTTAGGTAATAATATTTTACACACTTTCTACATAGCTTTGTTTTGCTTAATATTTTGGTTAATATTGCTTGTTGTGTATTCACCATTCACTTCCAGTGTCACCAATAACAAACATGAATATAGTAACACTTATAAAGTAATATAAATAAAATTCCTAATTTATGTGTGTTGTCAAACATTAGAATTATTCAAGTTGAAAGAATAGCACAACACAAAAACTGTATCAGACAACAGCCAGATAGGGGAAGGAGGATTCTCCTGGGTTTATAATTGGACTCTGCAAAGTAGACTAGCAGAAACTCTCAAGTGAAAAGGGGAAATCTTAAACTATAAAGGTAAACATTTTTTCTAGCTGATGACTCAAAAGGTCTCCAGAATCTGATAGGTCATTTAATCCTTCTATTTTTTTTTTTTCCAGAGTGGTAGGATAAAGGGAAAAATAATTTTTCCCATTAAGAAAATCAAGGTGTTATGTGTTTTGGATGACTTTTGTTTATAAGAAATTAAATTGTATATATTAAAAAATAGTGGTGTTGCATGCAGGAACCAGCTAACAGTGGATGCATTGCAATACTTTACATGGGCTGTTTTCCTTGGAAAAAAAATTGGCACTACACTATAAAAAAGTTTTTCACACTCTACTTTTAAGGCAAACAGTAAGCCTATGTAGAAGTTTTTGTAAAATCTAAAAATCTCTTCAATTTAGTGTAGCTTTCTCATTTTTTGCAGGGCCAGTGAAGTGGGGCAGCAGGAAAGAAACACTGAAATTCTGAAATACGGAATCAAATTACAGAGAAGAGAACAATTTATCCGAAATTCACATGGAGCTTTTTAATGTAGGTGTGATTTAACTCACTGTTAGATTTAACTCTACTGTTGTAGAGTAACAGACAGCTTGGTAGAATGGTTACTAATGTAGTGATTTGCTTTATGTGCACCCTGCATTCTTTTGCTTATTTCATTCTGTTCCATCTAAACTTCTGATATTTATAGTGAGGAAGCAGGTAAATATGAAAAATAGGTGCAAGATTATGTAGAAAGGTAGAGGAGAAATGCATGGATGTGGAGAACAGTAATGCATGCACTCTATTAATAGCCTGCTTATAGAAAAGTCACTGTAAGTTTGACCTGGTTAGAAAGTTCCTTTCTCTAACTCCAGCAAGTGCAGCTTTGATTTGGGCTGAGACTAAAGTGGAGACAAAGCATTGAATATTCAAGGTTTTAGTTGAGAAGTCAGAGTCCTGGGCCTGAGCTTTGTCATAAAGCTACTGACAATGACAAGGCACAAAAAGGTCACCTTGAGCAGAGCCTTGGTTTCATCATCAGTTTAGGCTGGCCTCAGCTGTCCCTGCTGGCTTAGACCTGGTCAGAGAGGCACTGCCACCCCTCCTGGTGGCTTTGCTTTCTTCTTGCCCCACTTCTTCCCATGTGCTGCACCCCATCTTTGAACTCATTACTGGTTGGAGTAGGGGCAAATGTTGTGGTTGTCATAATTAAATAAGAACAATGTTTATGAGGCTGAAACTGTTCTTCTTTCTGAATGTTTTTAATGAATCAAGTTCACATCACAGTGTCCAAATACAAGAGGTTTCTGAGGAGGCAACTCCCTGAAGTGTGGCGAAAAAGCAAGGAATACATAGATGTACTTGGGAAGTTGGTAGAAAAAGTAAGAGGAAGGAAAAAACTGCTAAAATAAGCATGGAATGAATAAGAAGGAAATAATATGAAGTTGTGTGTAGATAACCTAATGCCTCAAGAGCAAACAGGAAGAATAATAGCAGCAGAAAAAATGGCAAGCACCAAAAAAGTAGCAGAAAAAGGTCACTGTTGAGTGTCTGTGAGCAAAAACACAAAGACGTGAAATTTGGAGATAGTGGTAGAAGCATGTAATCGTTGGTGTCTGTTGATTTTTTTTGTATCCATACTTTCACAATGGAGGGAAATGGATATTGTTCCACCAGTAGCATCTACATACCATCATTTTTTTAAACTCTATTTCCTTTGTGAACTTCAGAGAATTATAATTAGCTTTTGACAGGATCAGCATCTCTCAGACATAATTTGAGCAACAAAACCATTCCATGAAGTCTGTAAGCTTCAAGCAAGCTGATGAGATCCTGGGACATTCCTGTGAGTGTGAGATGTGCTAGAAAGATGTTAAACTGCCCTTTTGGGCCTGGGGGCAGTTAAGGGTTAAGATGTGCACTCAGCTCTATAATCTTCACATTTAAACACCTAGATACTGAAGAAACCAACTCAAGTTAGGAACATGAGAGAAAATGTGCTTCTTTAGTCCCAGACCATCTTACTCTGCCTTAACAGGGCCCCTTCCAGCTCAGCAAGAGGCTGTGCAGCATTGCACACTCTTATTCATCTCACCCTCTAGTGATCTCCCCCCAACACAGTAATTCCCTTTATTTGCAACTGTGTACCCCGCCTTTGAGTTTGGGATACAGCAAGAACAACCACAATAAAATGTTCTAATAACCAGTGGTGCAGAAAGTTTTTTAGGAGGTGAACAAGATACATGAAGGCACCTGAGGGGGCTAATATAACAGAAGGTTTGATTTGTATTGAAGTTGTACTACCACTGCAGGAATAAAAAGCTGCAAGTTAGAACTCAATGTGAGCACATACTGTCACCCTCAGATACCATGAACACCCCTGAGATGCTACTGAGCAAATACTGGAACTGTTCAGTTTGGGAGACGCGGAAATGAAGGAAAAATATTCCAATCTGTAGAAAACTTTACATAAAATAAAACTGCCAGCATGCTGTCTGACTGGAAATTTGACCAGAAAAGAAGAGAAAATAAACCTATGACTTCAAACAGTACCATGAAAATTTAAATCACCACAGGTGCCAAGAGACTAATTTTTTCCCATCATAGATACTCTGGATGGAAGTTAATTGGGGACATCAAGATTGGAGGCAGCCTGGGCTGCAGTGATCATGCACTGGTGGAGTCTGCAGTCCTGAGGGATGTGGGTCAGGTAAGGAGCAAAGTCCGGACCCTGAGCTTTAGGTAAGAAAATTTCTAACTCTTCAAGGAGATAGCGAAGAGGATCCCCTGGAAGATTGCCCTCAGGGCCAAGGGAGTGGAGCAACTCTTTATGGAGATCTTCCACAGAGTGCGAAAGCTAACAAACTCCAGAAGCAAGAATCTGGACAAGGAAGGCAAGACATCAGCATGGCTGAGCAGGGACCTGCTGGAAAAACTAAAGGCAAAGAAGCAAATGAAGAGATGAAGTTCAGTTGTGTAGGGATGGGGTGAGAAAGGCCAAGATGAAGCTGAAGCTGGCGAGTGTTGCAAAGGGCTTCTGTGCGTGTGTACCAGAAAAGGAAGGACAAAGAACATGTACCACCCCTGATAAACAAGGCTGGGAAACTTGTAACAACAAATGAGTAGAAAGCTGAGGTGCTCAACAACTTTTTTGTCTCATTCTTCAAGGGCAATATCTCTTTCCACACCTCTTGAGTCAGTGGGAGTTACTAAATTGTCATCATTACCTCTGTGCCTGGGAAGATCATGGAACAAATCCTCCTGGAAGCTGTGCTAAGGCCCATGGAGGACAGGGAGGTGTTTCAAGACACCAGCACAGCTTCACCAAGGGCAAGTACTGCCTGACCAACCCAGTGATTTTCTGTGGTGGACTGACTGCATCAGTGGGCAAGGGAAGGGCTGTGGATGTCCTGGGCTTCTGTAAATCCTTTGATGTGGTCCCTCACAACATCCTCCTCTCTAAATTGGAGAGAGATGGATTCAATGTGTGAAATGTGCTTTGGATAAGGAGTTGGTTGTGTAGTCACATCCAGAGGGTGTTGTTCAATTACTCAGTCTCAGTCAGTGACAAGTGGTGCCCTCAGGGGTCCGTATTGGGACTAATGTTATTTAACATCTTCATCAATGACATAGACAAAGGGCATCCTCAAGAGAGTTGGCAAATGACCCCCAAGGTGAGAGGTGCTGTTGACATACCTGAAGAATGGGATGCCATCCAGAGGGACCTGGACAAGCTGGAGAAGTGGGCTTATGGAAATCTCCTTAGTTTTAAAATAGCCAAGTTCAAGGTGCTGCACCTGGGTCAGGGCAATCCCACACATGAGTAGAACACAGAATTGCAGCACTTGTAGCACACAGATTTGCTTCTGTAGAAAGAAGAAGCACTTTGAACTGTATCCTAATGAGGATCTGAAGGAGCTTCTTGCCTTGCAAGCAAAACTGAAGTGGTTGATGGACTTAATTACCTTCTTTTAATTTTTGGTTCTTTTTGTTTTTTTAAATTCAGGGTTTACCATTCAGCCAGTTTCCTCCCAATCTGCCATCAACAATAATCATAAACCAGCCACAGTAGGATGCTTCACTCTCCCCTTGCCTGAAGGCACACACTCTTTCATACTTGTTGGGGCCATGGCCTTGTCTGAGGTGCTGTCCTGGCAGCAAATCTCTGGGAAAGAGGTGCACAGGCTGCAGCTGTGCTAGTTGTAGGCAAAGGATTTACCCCACTTCCTGTGGCGAGGTACAGATCAGATCACTCTCATAGAAAGGAAAATTAGGTGTGGGTAAGAGACAGGCACACGCAGACTGGCAGCTTGACTCATGGGTGGAAACTGTAATGACATCAGGCTTTGTTCCCAAGAAGTAAATAGGTGACAGATGTTGCATGTGAATGTAGATTTCCCCAGGGAGGAAAAAGAAATGGTGAAGTAAACTGAGTTCACAGCAAAGAAATTAAAATTATGAGGCCATACATCAACACTTCAGATTAAAATCCTTGTAGAAAGTAGTTGTTCCCACAGGGGAGATGTGAGCTGGATGGAGCCTGGCAGTGAAGCAAGAATCTAAGACAATGTCCTTAATATAGAACAGGGTCCAAAGAAGTTTGGATGTGGATATCATCCTCATGATGATGTGCTCAGTGCTCTTTAAAAAGTAAATTTTCAGCACAGACAATTAAATATAATCGCTTAGTCATATGTCACCCTGAAAATACACCCTGTACATGTTAATTTTTGACTGTTGGTTAGAAGAGCCCACGTCAGGGCTCAAATATAGTACCTATGCTAGAAAATGTGGAGAATGAAAGACTTACTCAAATTAATTTATATTACATAAACATGCAAAAGTTGATTCAAGCTCTGTCTAGTTGCACAGCTCAATATCTGGTTTGCTCTGCACCTTTGATAACGTGTTTGTTACCCAAGAGTAGAGGTGATTTCTGAATAAAGATGGGATATTTCACAGTAGGATATTTCACAATAGGCATTACTGCTCTTTTCCTCCATTCCTAAATATCAGAGTTGGTGCGGACATTGTGATTCTTATTCAACAGAACTGTTGCATTTACAACATTAGAGATATTCTCCAATCTTCCCCATACTTTGTTCATCTTCTGCCATATCCATTGGCAGGGTGCTACTGCATAGCAGGGTACAAAAGAGAGCTGACTGGGGTAACAGTGAAACTTTCAGAAAAAGCTTATGTAAAGCAGCTCAAGCTTTTATGAAAATTCACAAGTCTCCAGACTGTACAGACATTCATGGGTTTTTCATAGCTTATGATACGCTAAAGTTAAATTCACAGTGTTTTGTTGGTTTTTTTTAGACTTGAGATTAAAAGTAGCTGGTGATTTCCAGTAACTATCCAAACTGCCTGCAAGTTTAAAGATAGAGACCTGGGAGTGCTTGTATGTGAGAGAGGGGGCAAGAGTGAAAGAAATGTATAAATAAACTCTGGAGTGCTTTTGACAGCTCAAAAATTTGAAGAATGCTGACTGTCACAGCAGTAGAAATTAAACCTGCAGGTGGGTTCTTACTTGTGAGGTTTAAAAACCCAAATAGGATCAAACTAGGACAGATTTTGGTGCCCACTGTGGGGCCCGAGGGCATCGAGAGGAAAAAGGATAACAGTTCTTGAGTAACGCAGTTTTTGTGTGCTGGATATAGGAACCTCATTAGGTTGCACCATGTGGTCTTGCTTATCCCGGTTCGTATGGCAAGTGGTCACGGCTCTCTCTCTCCCATTTGCAGCCCCGTATCTAAACATGGGCCCTATAACTAAGGCTACAGTGGCTGTTATACAGTTTGTGTCATGGGTCGATAAGGTGAGGAATTCATGGATTTTCAGCTTCCTCTGGAAGGCAGGCATGTGGATTCACAGCTACCACACACTAATGACATGTTTTCAGGGTTACTTTAATAATGGTACCTACTGCGAGGAAATGACACCAAAAGAAATGTTCTCACAACCCCTCACCCAGCTCTTTGGGCCTATCCCGCCAATCTTTGAGGGGTTCAAATCTTCTCTAGATGCTAATGATACCATACAGTGGCTGGCATTGCTGATAGTCCTACTCTATTTAGCATTCAGGGATAAAGGAGGTCTGACTTGGATAACCACTCTGACATCTACCCCAGACAATAGGGATGGGGCCCCAGAACCTGACACGGCCCCAAAGACTAGGGATGCTGCCACAGAACCTGACACGGCCCCAGAGACTAGGGATGCTGCCACAGAACCTGACACGGCCCCAGAGACTAGGGATGCTGCCACAGAACCTGACACGGCCCCAGAGACTAGGGACGTAGCCACAGAACCTGACATGGCCCCAGAAACTAGGGACACCATCCCAGAACCTGACATTGCCCCAGACACTAGGGATGTTGCTACAGAGTCTGACCCGGTCCCACAACCCACCTCAGAAACAACCCACCCGGATTGGGTGGGAGTCCTGGTGAAAGAGATACACGAGATGGGCCAAGTGCTGAAGGAATACACTTGCCCAGCTGGTGGGAAACCCTTCCCCTATCCCAAAGAGGGAGAGTCTAATGAGGCAGCAGAGGAACCCAGGGATGTTATAACCGCTCAAGCTCCAGTCAGATCAGAGGGGCAGCCACAACCAGCAGCAGTTGCCCCTGTGGAAAAGAGGAAGGCTAAGGTCAAACCAGAGCAGCCAGTGAGTAATGATGGGGAAGCAGGGCCCTCTCAACCAGTAGGGAGGCCAAGGATTGAAATCACTACCGAGTCCCTGGGGTATGACAGTCTCCGTAATCTACGAAAAGACATTGTGCGACGGGGTCGTGAGCCTTTTACAACCTGGTTACTTCGGGTCTGGGACCTTATGGGTATGGGCGTGCAGCTGGATAGTATTGAGGCAAGGCAGATGGGACCCTTGTCCCAGGACTCAGGGGTTGATCAGGTATTCGGAAGAGATGACGGGCCCCTGTCTCTCTGGGAACGGCTTTTAATAAGTGTAAGAGAGAGGTTTGTCAACAGGGAGAGAATGCAGGAATATCATCATAGAAGACCATGGAAGACCCTTGAGGAGGGAATCCAACAGCTGAGGGAGGTGGCAATATTGGAGGTACTCTTTGGGAGGGATGGACAACATGATAACGACCCCGACAAGGTCAAGTGTACAGGGCAAATGTTGTGGAATCTGGCAAAGCTAGGGCCTTCCCAATACACCATCTTCATTGCAACAATTAATGCTGATGACAACCGAGAGACAGTGGGCTCCATAGCCACCAAACTCAGGAATTATGATAGCATGATCAGTGGCCCAATGCAGGCTCAGGTCCCTGCTGTGGTCAAAGACCCCAGAGAAGAGATGATGAGGGAGGTGAGGGAGGAGATGAGGTTGATGAGTGCGGCACCAGTGCGAGTCACAAGCCCCAAAGTCAGAGCCCAGCGCCCCCCAGCCAGGGAGAGAGGCTACACCCCACGATCTGAGCTGTGGTTCTTCCTGTGTGACCATGGAGAAGACATGAGGAAGTGGGATAGGAAACCCACTGCTACCCTGGCAGCACAGGTACAGCAACTCAAGGAGGGAAATACTAACCGAGGCGGGGGGTCTACTAAAGTGAAGGTAGCCTCAGCCTCCTGTGACCGAGATGCCAGATATTACAGAAGAGAGGACGATCTCTTAGATCCCCTCGAGGGGACCTCTACCATGTACGCCCAAGAAAGAAATGACAACCAGAGCTAGAGGGGCCCTGCCTCTAGCCAGGAAGAGGCACGGGAAAACCGGGTCTTTTGGACAGTGTGGATCCGATGGCCTGGCACATCAGAACCACAAAAATATGAAGCGTTAGTTGATACTGGTGCGCAGTGTACCTTAATTCCATCGAGACATGTGGGGGCAGAACCTGTTTCTATTGCCGGGGTGACAGGGGGATCACAGCAATTAACTTTGTTGGAAGCTGAGGTGAGCCTGACCGGGAAGGAGTGGCAGAAACACCCCATTGTGACTGGTCCAGAGGCCCCATGTGTTCTGGGCATAGACTTCCTCCGGAATGGCTACTACAAAGACCCAAAGGGACTCAGGTGGGCTTTCGGAATAGCGGCTGTGGAAGCAGAGGGCATCAGGCAACTGAACACCTTGCCTGGACTATCGGAAAATCCAAATGCAGTAGGACTCCTGAGAGTAAAAGAGCAACAAGTGCCAACTGCCACCTCGACAGTGCACCGCCGGCAGTACCGGACGAATCGAGACGCCGTGATCCCCATCCACAAGATGATCCGCGACCTGGAAAGCCAAGGAGTGGTCAGTAAAGCCCACTCACCCTTCAACAGCCCCATCTGGCCTGTGCACAAGTCTGACGGGGAATGGAGATTGACTGTGGACTATCGTGGCTTGAATGAAGTGACTCCACCATTGAGTGCTGCCGTGCCAGACATGCTGGAGCTCCAGTACGAGCTGGAGTCCAAGGCAGCAAAATGGTATGCCACCATTGACATCGCCAATGCGTTCTTCTCCATCCCTCTGGCAGCGGAGTGCAGGCCTCAGTTCGCCTTCACCTGGAGGGGTGTGCAATATACCTGGAATCGGTTACCCCAGGGGTGGAGGCACAGCCCCACGATCTGCCATGGACTGATCCAGGCTGCACTGGAAAAGGGTGAGGCTCCAGAGCATCTCCAATACATCGATGACATCATTGTGTGGGGGAACACGGCAGCAGAGGTATTTGAGAAAGGAGAGAAGATCATCATGATCCTCCTGGAAGCCGGTTTTGCCATCAAGAAAAGCAAAGTCAAGGGACCTGCTCGAAAGATCCAGTTCTTGGGAGTAAAATGGCAAGATGGACGGCGCCAGATTCCCACGGAGGTGATCAATAAGATCACTGCGATGTCTCCGCCAACTAACAAAAAGGAAATGCAAGCTTTCCTAGGGGCCATAGGTTTTTGGAGGATGCACATTCCAGAGTACAGCCAGATTGTGAGACCTCTCTACCTGGTTACCTGCAAGAAGAACGATTTCCACTGGGGCCCTGAACAGCAACGAGCGTTCGCCCAGATCAAGCAGGAGATTGCTCATGCAGTAGCGCTTGGCCCAGTAAGGACGGGACCAGAGGTGAGGAATGTGCTTTACTCTGCAGCCGGGAACAAGGGATTGTCCTGGAGCCTTTGGCAGAAGGTGCCTGGAGAGACTCGAGGCCGACCGCTGGGATTCTGGAGCCGGAGTTACAGAGGGTCCGAAGCCAACTACACCCCCACAGAGAAGGAAATCTTGGCTGCCTATGAAGGAGTTCAAGCCGCCTCGGAGGTAATTGGCACTGAAGCACAACTCCTCCTGGCACCTCGACTACCAGTGCTGGGGTGGATGTTCAAAGGAAAGGCTCCCTCTACCCACCACGCCACCGATGCCACATGGAGTAAGTGGATCGCACTTATCACACAGCGCGCCCGCATTGGAAATCCGAACCGCCCTGGGATCCTAGAAATAATTACGAACTGGCCAGAAGGTGAGAGTTTTGGTCTCACTGATGAAGAGGAGCAAGAACAAGTGACCCGGGCTGAGGAGGCTCCACCATATAATCAACTGCTAGATGAAGAAAAGTGCTATGCCCTTTTCACTGATGGTTCCTGTCGCATCATAGGGATGAACCGGAAGTGGAAAGCAGCTGTGTGGAGCCCCACACGACAGGTTGCAGAAGCCACTGAAGGAGAAGGTGGGTCGAGCCAATTTGCTGAACTCAAAGCTGTTCAGCTGGCCCTGGACATTGCTGAGAGAGAGAAGTGGCCAAAGCTCTATCTCTACACCGATTCGTGGATGGTAGCCAATGCTCTATGGGGTTGGCTGGAAAGGTGGAAAAGGCCAACTGGCAGCGTAGAGGAAAGCCAATCTGGGCAGCTGATGAATGGAAAGACATTGCCACTCGGGTAGAGAAGCTACCCGTAAAGGTCCGCCATGTAGACGCCCATGTCCCTAAGAGCCGAGCTAACGAAGAACACCAGAACAACAAGCAGGTAGATCACGCCGCAAAGATTGAGGTGGCACAGATAGATTTAGACTGGCAACACAAAGGGGAGCTGTTCCTAGCCCGATGGGCCCATGATGCCTCAGGCCACCAGGGCAGAGATGCCACCTATAAGTGGGCACGAGACCGAGGGGTGGACCTAACCATGGACAGTATCTCCCAGGTGATCCATGATTGTGAGACGTGCGCTGCGATCAAACAGGCCAAGCGGGTAAAGCCTCTATGGTATGGTGGACGGTGGTCCAAATACAAGTATGGAGAGGCTTGGCAGATTGATTACATCACACTGCCCCAGACCCGCCAAGGCAAGCGCTACGTTCTCACAATGGTGGAAGCCACCACAGGATGGCTGGAGACCTACCCTGTGCCTCATGCCACTGCCCGGAACACCATCCTGGGCCTCGAAAAACAGGTTCTTTGGAGACATGGTACCCCTGAGAGAATTGAATCCGACAATGGGACTCATTTCAAAAATAGCCTTATAAACACCTGGGCTAGGGAACATGGCATCGAGTGGGTGTACCATATCCCTTATCATGCACCAGCAGCTGGGAAAGTTGAACGGTACAATGGCCTGCTCAAAACCACCTTGAAAGCACTGGGTGGGGGGACATTCAAGAACTGGGAGACTAATTTAGCAAAGGCCACATGGTTAGTGAACACCCGAGGTTCCTCCAGCCGGGCCGGGCCTGCCCACTCTGACCCCTTGCGAACAACAGATGGAGATAAAGTTCCAGTAGTACACATGAGAGGTATGCTGGGAAAGACTGTTTGGGTAAACTCTGCCTCAAGTAAAGACAATCCCATCCGGGGGGTTGTCTTTGCTCAGGGACCGGGCTGCACCTGGTGGGTGATGCAAAGGGATGGAGAGACCCGATGCATACCTCAAGGAGACCTTGTTTTAGGGTGAACTACTTATGACACTGCGCTTGTATCTGTATCTGCATGTATGTATATACCTCGAAGGTTTAAATTTGATGTAAGGTGTTTGCATGGGAAAAAATTTGGGGTGGAGAATGTTGGAGTTTGGATTTAGTTTTTTTCCTCAGGAATTTTTCTCCCATGGGTTGCTAAGAGACTAATGACTGGGCTAATTGCTGAGTACTTAAGAGAAACAAAGCACAAGGCTAGAGCCTTTCTCCTTGGCAGGGTGGGGCAGAATCGCTCTCATGAATGCAGGGCCTGACAACTCGAGATTTGGGAGACTGAAAAGCAAGGGCAAGGGGGGAGGTCAGGCTCTCTTGCTCGGGACCCTCGGAGCTGGGCGGTCGGAGCTGCTGTCTGCTGAACCCACGGCCCCTGAGAAGCCAGCACGGAGCTGCCGGTCTGTGTGCTCTGAGTCTTTTCCTCTCTGCCCCATCGGGAGCTGCCTGCCACCAGCCTGTCTCTCCCCCGCTCCTCGCAGCTCCGAGTTTCTTTGCTACATTGTGGCGGGGCTCCCCCTGCACGTGGAGACCCCTTACCGTCCCAGCTCCCTGTGTCCGGGGATCCTGCTGTGGCACCGACACCAGCTGCCCCCCGAGGGTCTGTGGAGCAAGGGCTCTCCTCCATCCCTCCGTGCCTCGGGCAGCCGCCATTGCCGTGTGCGACCTGAGCTCACGCCGGAGCGCCCCCTGCAGGCACCGGGGAATCACCGCACCCAGAGCGCCCCTGCAGGCTGTGACTGGAACTGCACCGAAGGGAAAGGTGCCTGAAGCCGAGCAGGCTGCCACTGGGTTTCTGGCTCTGTTTGTTGGTCAACGTTATAGTTGTTGGTATTTGTTATCCTTTGTTTTAGATAGTAGTAAAGAACTGTTATTCCTATTCCCATATCTTTGCCTGAGAGCCTCTTGATTTCAAATCCATAATAATTTGGAGGGAGAGGGGTTACAGTTTCCCATTCCAAGGGAGGCTCCTGCCTTCCTTAACAGACACCTGTCTTTCAAACCAGGACAGGGATTCATCATTTTCCTATCCTATCCTGTATGAAGACCACAAAAAACAAAACAGTAACACATCCAGCTCCTTCCACTGTGCCAGTTGTTGTACAATGCTCCAACATACATGGAGTACCTACATGGAACACTTCATGATGACTCTGTGCATGGAGCATCAGGCCACAGTCCTTGGGATGCTTTCATCCTTAGGCACCTGGGAGAGGAGCAGGATGCTACTGAATAGAGCTCTCACTGGTGCAAAGGTATAAGAACAGACACACAGACATTGCATCTGCACCCCTGTGACTGTGGGTAGGTGATTAATCACACTGGTACAGTTGGATGATTTATTACCCCAAAACAACACTAATTGTTGCTTTTCCTATAGCTGGTACCAGGGTTGTAACCATAGTTAGTGATGATGTACATGGCATTCTCGATTCTGGTCAAACAAGTGGGTGACAGATACCCAGCCTGTACAGCACAAGCCATTTTATCCCCTCTTACACTCAGCCTTTTCTGCCACCCTTTGCCTCACCAAAGAAACTGGGGCCATCTGATTGCAGCCTTAGGCAAACATGAGGGAGTAAATGAAAGTAACTCAGACTTGCTGCTTTCTTACTCTAGCTTTATTCTACTTTGTACTTGTAAGATTACATGTGCATTTGCTTACTAATCAAAATAAAGATTTTTAAAAGAAAAATGCAGCATTGTCAAACTGAAGTTATTTGAAAAGAATTCTGGGAAATGTGATTACAAAATCCTCTGGTCAAAAAGCTTTATAGTCAAGCACTGACCACAAAGGCTTCCATCCAAAGTCTGCTCTCAAAGTAGCATAAATCTAGTTTAATACCCATGGTTTTGGTGGAGCTACTCCAGTTTTACACAGCAGTAACTGGGAATTGAACCTGGATCTTTGCCTTTAATTTTGTCCAAAAATGGGAAACTAGAAAAAAGTATGCTTTCAACACGAAGTCCCACAGGAATTCACAGGGTCATCACATTGAATCATTTTCTCAATTGCTCCTCATGACTTCCCACAAAAAAAAAAAAAAAAAAAAAAGGCAGCTCAGTTGCTCAGTGTTATGTCAGCTCAGCTAGCAAGAGAAAAATAAAGCAGATTTTCCTGATGTAGGCATGTAGTGATTGAACATAGGTGTGAAACATTTGCAGTGTGAGACATTTTGATAACCTGCTTTACAGTAGTACTGTGGAGAAGAATCAGTTATTTTCAAAGGCTTTTAAAGTGTGCAGGTGAATTAAGACAGCTATCACATTTTTAATAATTATAAAAAGTCTTGATTAAGAAGTTAATTAAAGGAGAAATTAAGAAGTTAATAGCAGAAGCACAGTTATGCACTCTTTGACCTTTGCAAAGATTGAAGGTTCAGGTATAGATTGCAGCCAAAAGGCTCAGTGCTGAGGGATTCTGTGATGAACATCTAGTACCCAGGATGTGGTTAGAAGCCTCAGCATCCTTCATATTGGTGTGTTTAATGTAAGGGCTTGTCTGTATAGGGACTTACCACTGATTAACTCCATGTGTGGACACTCCTATTCCAGAATAGTGGGTGGAGAACAAGTCCTTAAGCTGGAGAAGCATTGTCTCCCTCTTGGTGTAATCCTTGGCCATGACCCCAGTGATGGTTCTGGGGACATCTGCTGAGGAAGCTGAGGACAAACTGGGAAATGAAACAAGGATTGCTTCCCCAGACAGCAGAGAGGGCCCACAGGCTGGGGTGCTGTCTGAAACAAAGCCCTGGCATGATTGCTTTTGCATACAGCAGTATGGCAGGCTTCCCCTGGAAGGAAAATTGGAATCAGATGTGTCAACATGTGCCATAAATAGAATATTTTTCTCAGGAAAACAGCCAGCAAAAATAGAGCACAGTAATCTTCAGTCCAATATTTGCATATTGCTAATGCCAGAAGACAGCTTTAAAAGGGACAATGGAAGAGGATTGTTCTACTTAGAAGAACAAAGCTTTAAGAAGTATGTTGACCCTGGTATTAAATCTCTATAAACCTGTGCAAAGAAAAAGCAATTTCATGACAATAGATGAAAATTAAAGAGTAGCATTACGGTTATTTGGAATAGCTTGAGTCGTTATAGCCCTGAAGAGTTTAGCTGGGAATTCACCCACTGTGGCATGTAGCCAAGATGAGTGTATACATCTCAAAATCCTCCAAGGAGGCAGTTTATAAAACTGATTGAGAAAGAGACTAAAGTATTTTATTAGAACCTCTCTCTTTTCCTAAGACTGTGGAATGTAACTGGTAGATTTCCAAAAGAAAGACACAGCTCAGCCCAGGACTGGCATAGGCAGTAGCCTTCCTGGGTTTAGTGCTTGCAGCATGCATTGCTGGCTGTTTTCATCACCATTGCTGGAGAGACACTTGGTTGAGCAGCTGAGCACACCTTAGAGCAGCTGTGCTGTGTTATTATGGGGGTGTTTGCTGCACTGCAGGCAAGTGAAGGGCAAGGTCACATCATTTCGGGAGGCTCTTTGTCTGATTGCGGTACTGAGGTCTACACATCC
>JAVTVJ010001189.1:0-25206 GCA_034509425.1 Eopsaltria australis | reverse complement strand
TCATCGATGTATTGGAGATGCTCTGGAGCCTCACCTGTTTCCAGTGTAGCCTGGATCAGTCCATGGCAGATTGTGGGGCTGTGCCTCCACCCCTGGGGTAACCGATTCTAGGTATATTGCACACCCCTCTAGGTGAAGGCGAACTGAGGCCTGCACTCCGCTGCCAGAGGGATGGAGAAAAACGCATTGGCGATGTCAATGGTGGCATACCATTTTGCTGCCTTGGACTCCAGCTCGTACTGGAGCTCCAGCATGTCTGGCACGGCAGCACTCAATGGTGGAGTCACTTCATTCAAGCTACGATAGTCTACAGTCAATCTCCATTCCCCGTCAGACTTGTGCACAGGCCAGATGGGGCTGTTGAAGGGTGAGTGGGCTTTACTGACCACTCCTTGGCTTTCTAGGTCGCGGATCATCTTGCGGATTGGGATCACGGCGTCTCGATTCGTCCGGTACTGCCGGCGGTGCACTGTCGAGGTGGCAATTGGCACTTGTTGTTCTTTTACTCTCAGGAGTTCTACTGCATTTGGATTTTCCGATAGTCCAGGCAAGGTGTTCAGTTGCCTGATGCCCTCTGCCTCCACAGCCGCTATTCCGAAAGCCTACCTGAGTCCCTTTGGGTCTTTGTAATAGCCATTCTGGAGGAAGTCTATGCCCAGAATGCATGGGGCTTC
The DNA here is from genome assembly GCA_034509425.1 of Eopsaltria australis. Lineage (NCBI taxonomy): Eukaryota > Metazoa > Chordata > Aves > Passeriformes > Petroicidae > Eopsaltria > Eopsaltria australis. Next base: position 24,532 of record JAVTVJ010001189.1, on the reverse strand, counting down.
TGGACCACTCACAATGGGGTGTTTCTGCCACTCCTTCCCGGTCAGGCTCACCTCGGCTTCTAACAAAGTTAATTGCTGTGATCCCCCTGTCACCCCAGCAATAGAAACAGGTTTTGCCCCCACATGTCTCGATGGAATTAAGGTACACTGCGCACTAGTATCAACTAACGCTTCATATTTTTGTGGTTCTGATGTGCCAGGCCATCGGATCCACACTGTCCAAAAGACCCGGTTTTCCCGTGCCTCTTCCTGGCTAGAGGCAGGGCCCCTCTAGCTCTGGTTGTTATTTCTTTCTTGGGCGTACATGGTAGAGGTCCCCTCGAGGGGATCTAAGAGATCGTCCTCTCTTCTGTAATATCTGGCATCTCGGTCACGGGAGGCTGAGGCTACTTTCATTTTAGTGGACCCCCCGCCTCGGTTAGTATTTCTCTCTTTGAGTTGCTGTACCCGTGCTGCCAGGGCAGCAGTGGGTTTCCTATCCCACTTCCTCATGTCTTCTCCGTGATCACACAGGAAGAACCACAGCTCAGATCGTGGGGTGTACCCTCTCTCCCTGGCTGGGGGGCGCTGGGCTCTGACTCTGGGGCTTGTGACTCGCACTGGTGCTGCACTCATCAACCTCATCTCCTCCCTCACCTCCCTCATCATCTCCTCTCTGAGGTCTTTGACCACAGCAGAGACCTGAGCCTGCATTGGGCCACTGATCATACTATCATAATTCCTGAGTTTGGTGGCTATGGAGCCCACTGTCTCTCGGTTGTCATCAGCATTAATTGTTGCAATGAAGATGGTGTATTGGGAGGGCCCTAGCTTTGCCAGGTTCCACAACATTTGCCCTGTACACTTGACCTTGTCGGGGTCGTTATCATGTTGTCCATCCCTCCCAAAGAGTACCTCCAATATTGCCACCTCCCTCAGTTGTTGGATTCCCTCCTCAAGCGTCTTCCATGGTCTTCTATGATGATATTCCTGCATTCTCTCCCTGTTGACAAACCTCTCTCTTACACTTATTAAAAGCCGTTCCCAGAGAGACAGAGGCCCGTCTTCTCTTCCAAATACCTGATCAACCCCTGAGTCCTGGGACAAGGGTCCCAGCTGCCTTGCCTCAATACTATCCAGCTGCACGCCCATACCCATAAGGTCCCAGACCCGAAGTAACCAGGTTGTAAAAGGCTCACGACCCCGTCGCACAATGTCTTTTCGTAGATTACGGAGACTGTCATACCCCAGGGACTCAGTAGTGATTTCAATCCTTGGCCTCCCTACTGGTTGAGAGGGCCCTGCTTCCCCATCATTACTCACTGGCTGCTCTGGTTTGACCTTAGTCTTCCTCTTTTCCACAGGGGCAACTGCTACTGGCTGTGGCTGCCCCTCTGATCTGACTGGAGCCTGAGCGGTGATAGCGTCCTCTGGGTTCCTCTGCTGCCTCATTAGACTCTCCCTCTTTGGGGTAGGGGAAGGGTTTCCCACCAGCTGGGCAAGTGTATTCCTTCAGCACTTGGCCCATCTCGCGTATCTCTTTCACCAGGACTCCCACCCAATCCGGGTGGGTTGTTTCTGAGGTGGGTTGTGGGACCGGGTCAGACTCTGTAGCAACATCCCTAGTGTCTGGGGCAATGTCAGGTTCTGGGATGGTGTCCCTAGTTTCTGGGGCCATGTCAGGTTCTGTGGCTACATCCCTAGTCTCTGGGGCCGTGTCAGGTTCTGTGGCAGCATCCCTAGTTTCTGGGGCCGTGTCAGGTTCTGTGGCTACATCCCTAGTCTCTGGGGCCATGTCAGGTTCTATGGCAGCATCCCTAGTTTCCGGGGCCAGGTCAGTTTCTGTGGCAGCATCCCTAGTCTTTGGGGCCATGTCAGGTTCTGGGGCCTCATCCCTATTGTCTGGGGTAGATGTCAGAGTGGCTATCCAAGTCAGAGCCCCCTTATCCCTGAATGCTAAATAGAGTAGGCCTATCAGCAACACCAGCCACTGTATGGTATCATTAGCATCTAGAGAAGATTTGAACCCCTCAAAGATTGGCGGGATAGGCCCAAAGAGCTGGGTGAAGGGTTGTGAGAACATTTCCTTTGGTGTCACTTCCTCACAGTAGGTACCATTATTAAAGTAACCCTGAAAACATGTCATTAATGTGTGGTAGCTGTGAATCCACATGCCTGCCTTCCAGAGGAAGTTGAAAATCTATGAATTCCTCACCTTATTGACCCATGACACAAACTGTATAACAGCCACTGTAGCCTTAGTTATAGGGCCCATGTTTAGATATGGGGCTGCAAATGGGAGAGAAACAGCTGTGACCACTTGCCATACGAACCGGAATAAGCAAGACCACATGGTGCAACCTAATGAGGTTCCTATATCCAGCACACAAAAACTGCGTTACTCAAGAACTGTTATCCTTCTTCCCCTCGATGCCCTCGTGCCCCACCGTTGGGCGCCAAAATCTGTCCTGGTTTGAAGGACAGGTGTCTGTTAAGGAAGGCAGGAGCCTCCCTTGGAATGGGAAACTGTAACCCCTCTCCCTCCGAATTATTATAAATTTGAAATCAAGAGGCTCTCAGGCAAAGATATGGGAATAGGAATAACAGTTCTTTACTACTATCTAAAACAAAGGATAACAAATAACAACAACTATAACGTTAACTAACAAACAGAACCAGAAACCCAGTGGCAGCCTGCTCGGCTTCAGGCACCTTTTCTCTTTGGTGCAGTTCCAGTCACAGCCTGCAGGGGCGCTCTGGGTGCGGTGATTCCCCGGTGGCTGCAGGGGCGCTCTGGGTGGGTGCGGCTGCAGGGGCGCTCTGGGTGCTCCCCGGTGCCTGCAGGGGGCGCTCCGGCGTGAGCTCAGGTAGCACACGGCGAATGGCGACTGCCCGAAGCACGGAGGGATGGAGGAGAGCCCTTGCTCTACAGACCCTCGGGAGGGGCAGCTGGTGTCGGTGCCACAGCAGGATCCCCGGACACAGGGAGCTGGGACGGTAAGGGGTCTCCACGTGCAGGGAAAAACCCCGCTACAATGTAGCGGAGAAAAGCGGGCTGGTGGCAGGCAGGTCGGCTCCGGATGGGGCAGAGGGCAGAGACTCACAGCAGACAGACCGGCAGCTCCGCGCTGGTTTCTCAGGGGCCGTGGGTTCAGCAGACAGCAGCTCTGACCGTCCAGCTCCGAGGGTCCCGAGCAAGAGAGCGTGACCTCCCCCCTGCCCTTGCTTTTCAGTCTCTCCAAATCTCGCGTTACCAGGCTCTGCTTCCGTGAGGGGCAATTTTGCCCCACCCTGCCACGGAGAAAGGCTCTACCCTTGTGCTTTGTTTCTCTTAAGTACCTAGTCATTTGTGTCTTAGCAACCCATGGGAGAAAAATTCCTGAGGAAAAGAACTAGATCTAACCTTCAACAATAGTGCAGCGCAGAAACTTTACAGTCAGTGAAGAAAGCAGAACTGATACTCACAAAAAAGTACATGAGAAGTGGCTTCAAGAGTGAAGCTGAAAACTCTTTTAAAAAACCATAGTTAAAAACTGAGCTAATAAATTCTCTGTAATATATGAAGATATAGTCCAAAAGGAGATGTGAGGTTCTTATTGCAGCCAATGAACTGAAATACCTAAGTACAGACAAGTAAGTGTTGAAAAAGTACAACCTGATGAGAAACTAGAACCAAGAGAGAGGAGAGGCTGTGACTCAGAGCCCTGGTCCCGGGGAGAATGCTAGAGAACCTGAGTTGTCAAGAGAACCTGTGATGCTAAGCACAGAAGAAAAGATTTTCTTTGTTCCTGCAATTAAACTAAGCATCCTTAAAACAAGTACCGTGTAGACTGTTCATAACCCACCCAAGTAACTGTGAGAAGGCTACTAGTGTAAGAAAGATCCACCATTAAGCTAGACTTTGCTCCAAGCGGCGGTTAATGGTGAAGCAGAAGACCCATAAAAACTGTATTTTTCTTACAGAAGATCCATGGTGTAAGCAAAAGAAACTTCTCTCCCTAAATGAACTGGAACAAGAGCTGTTTCTGAAGTAGTAAACTGACTAAAAGTCGAAGTGTTGTCTTTTGTATGTTGTCAGGGAGAATGAAATGGAGAGGTGGGGAAGAAAGAGTAGTCTGAGGAGTTTGTTCTAGTTTTTTTTTCTTAGGTTTTTTTTTCTTTTTCCCTTTGTCTTAGATATATTAATAAAACTTCTTTGTACTTTATAAAAGTTTAAGCCTGCTTTAACTACTCCTAATTCTTATCTCACAACAAGCAATCAAGTAAATTTAGGTAAGTGTGCTGACATTTAGCCACAAACCTGAATAAGCGAACTAAAACCACTACACAGGCCTAAGATGGTGTTTTGGGCGGTAGCATGAGACACAGCATGAGTCTCCACCCATCCAGTGGTTGCATGGGCTTGTTGCCAAGTGCCCTGGGTTTGCACCTTTGGCTGCAATCAGAGCACAATCACACTCCCAGGTCACCCTGGGATAAAGCAGAGCCTGCCCAGAGCAGAGGGAGCCCTGAATGTCTCCCCCTCTCTGAAGGTCTCTGAGCAAGGTCTCAGCACCCCCTTCTGCCAAGGACACTCACGGCTCCCTTGGCAAACTCAACAGCATTTCCTCAGCTGTGGCATCTCTGCCCTTCCCCGTGGGACATTCAGGGAACTGCGAGAGGCTGTGGCACAGATTTGCAGGCAGGATGGCAGCTCAGAGCTTGGGAGGACACAGCAAGGAGATCCCTGGGGGTGCCCATGATGGGATCTCAGGGAGGGAGGCTCAGCTCATTCCCCTTTGCCATGGACTGCTTTGCCCACAGCCCCACAGGTGCCAGGGAAGCTTGGACACCCCATTGCCATGGACAGCCCTGCCTGGCAGGAATCCCAAGGCCACTGCCTGACTCAGCTGCTGCAAATGCCAGAGCCTCCCTGGGAGCCCCAGATAACAGTGACAGTATCAGGGGAGTGCAGAAAGAAGAGAAGATGTTGTGGTGCTGTGCCTGCCTGAGAGGGCAGGGCAGGGACAGCCGGGCACTCAGGACACTGTTCCTGTGCCCAGCTGTGCACGGCACCTCCCACACACCAACAGTGCCCTCGTGCCCCCAGCACTGCTCTCTTCAGCTCCCTCTCCTTCCCTCAGCATCTCCCTGGGCCTGGACATTTCCTCCTGACAGCTGCCTTGTCCCTGCCAGCGCTCACAGAGCCCATCCCACCCTGTGTGCCCTCGGCCCGGCCCTACAGAAACCTGCCTGTGTGCAGGGCCCTGGCTGGGGCAGGCTCTGTGTGCAGGTGGGCAAGGGCAGCTCAGGAGAGCCCTGCTGGGCCTGCAGAGGTGCTGCTGCTGCTGTGCATGGGCTGAGGAGGGGCTGAAGGAGCTTTAGGAGGCTCCCAGCAGAGAGACTGACCACCCAAAGGTGCAGATCTGGAGTTGGAGCAAATGTTCCAACATGACTTTGATGATGCTGTCCCTTTCAACTCACAGTGTTCTGTGAGGATCTGATTGCAACTCCTGTTCTGCTTCTCTCATTCCCCTCTTGCCTCTAATCAAAAGAGAAAAAAACCTCTTGCAACAATGATAGAAGAGTAAAGTAAAACAGAGACCTTTATTGGGAGCTTCCAGGTGTCCTGATGGTGATGGGGAACACCCAGCCCCTGATTTCAACCATTGAACAAGGTTGATTAATTAGGATATCTAACAGGAAAATCCAATAGCAGATTCAGTTGCCCCAGGAACCCACTCCTGGCTCAAACTATTGGACTTGGTCCAAGGGCTTCTTTACCCCACTTTATGTTATGACTGCTCAGATTCTGCTTGCAAAACAAAATGTTCTTCTTGTAGGTCCTCTTCCTGACAATGAGACTATACAATATTTCAGGGAAGTGTTGAGATGGTCATTTCATTGTTCTAAACTTGAAGAGAAAGGGTTGGGAATGTACTAGAGTTAATTAAGGATAATAGTTATAGAAATATATCATAGTAATTTCCAGAGCTAAGAATAAATAAAGACACATAAAAAAAAAAAAATCTTTTTATCATCACCCAACTTTACAATCTTGCTCCAAGCAGGAAATTGAAAAGAGTCTCAGGAAAGGTCCCGATCTTGACAGCAATCCCTGGCTTCCCTTCTTTTGGGAAGTGTCCTGCAGAGCTGTGCCCAGGCTGGTGTGGAGCAGGGAGCAGCCCTGCCCCACACAGCCCCTCTCAGCAGCAGCAGCAGCAGGTGCCCTGCTCAGGGTGGCTCCTTCCCCCCAGAGCTTCTCCGCCAGCGCTGGCAGCAGCTCCCCGGGCCGGCTGAGAGCTGCCCCTGGCAGGCAGCAGAGTCCCTGGCCCAGCACAGCGGCCTGGGCTGCAGGAGCCTGCTCTGCAGGACAGCCCTGGGCAGCCCTGGCTGCAGCCCCGGCTGCTCAGCCCTGCAGCAGAGCCTGGCACAGGGAGCTGCCTTGGGCTGTGCCTGGCATGCTGCAGCAGGAAAGCCAGCTCTGCCCTAGGGCCACATCCCCCAAACTGCAGCAGCTCTGAGACTGCTCCTGGAAGCTCCTGAAAGCTGTGGCATGTGGCAGCTTCAGGAGATGCCTGCAGCAACTGCAGCTTCTCTTCCCACAGCCAGACAATGACTGTTTCCAGCACTGGGATGATTTCTGCTCTGCTGAGCCCTGAGTGAGCTCTGCTCTGTGCTCCCAGGCCAGGCTGAGTTTAAGCCCTCGGTGCCTCTGTGCTGTGCCCGGGCTGGCTGCAGGCAGTGCCCCAGCCCTGCTGGGCTGTGCACAGGAGCTGCTCCTGGCCAGAACTGTCTCTCTGCAGCGCTGCCCTTGCCAGGAGCTGCCTCTGTGCCAGGAGCCCGGCCCAGCTCAGCAGCACAGACACAGCACAAGCACTGCAATGACCCTCTGGGGCTCTCTGCTGAGCCCTGAACATCAGTCCCTGAGAGGGAGCTGCAGAAACCTGTCCAGAACTCCAAGTCACAATCAAACTCCAAAGTTCCTGATAACGTTAATGGGTCCCAGTGAGGGACAGGACTGAGAAAGTGTCCCCAGGCCCCAGGGAGAGCAGGAAATTGGAGGCAGTGATGACAGGTGGGGACAAAGAGAAGGCAAGGCTTGGTGCCCTGGGGCACAGCAGCATCTGTGCCACCAAGGGCTGTGAGGAGACACCTTGTCCTGAGGCCCTGGGGCCTCCTGGCACAGCCCCAGCAAGGCTGGCCACTGTCACCCCCCTGTCCTGCCCTCAGCATCCCCCCCACACCCCAGTGGCCTCAAGGATCTGCTGCAAGGAGTCCCTGGGGAGCCTTGGTCAGGAATGGCCCTGGGGGGCTCCCAGGGACTGCAGGTTTTTCAAAGGACTTTGGCTTTTGCTTTTGCCTGGGAGTCCCTGAGAGGTTTGTGCAATCATGGCTCCAATTCTCTGCTGTAACTCGTCCCTTGAGAGCCTTTGTCAGTGGGGCTCATTAATGCTCCAAGGTACTCAGGTTAATTTAAGTTCTTCTTTTTGCCATGGAGTGTCAGAGAGGTTTGTGCAATCCTAGCCTTCAATTATTTACCTTAACGAGTCCCTTGAGAGCTTTGCATTGACACTCAGTGGGGCTCATTCATGCTTTGAGATACTCAAGGTTTTAAGGTACTTTGGATTTTCCTTCCCACACTGAGGCTCTGAGAGGTTTCTGTGCAATCCTGGCCTCCAATTCTCTCCTCCAAGGGGTCCATGAGGAGCCTGTGCTGGGGATTGACCTCAGTGGGACCCATTAATGCCTCAAGACACTTTGGGATTTTCCTCTGACTTTGACTCCTGGAAAGGTTCCTGCAATCTCCTCTCAGGCCCTGAGCTTCAAGGGCTCAGCTCCAAATGCACCACGGGGCTCATTAGGATCAAGCCACTCCTGACAAACCATGGCTCTGCCTTGATTTCCCTCTGCTCTGGTGCTGTTCATTCATTGGAAGCTTTTTTCTTTTAGTTCAGGAGAAATATTTCAAAGAGCTTCTGATAAATCCATCTTCCTATTTTAAAGGGTGTATTTTTCTCTGTAGAGAAGAGGTGATTGCAGCATTCTGGGACTGCTACTGATCCAGGATCTCTCCTCAGGAGGTGTGGCCTGCTCAGAGAAGCTTTGATTTGAGGTCTGAGCCAGTGTAGACAACCCTGCTCCACATTCCTCAACCCCATCCTGTCTCTCCTCACTCACCTGGCATCTGCTTTGCTCACAGAGCTGCCTGCACTCAGGCAAAGAGGCCTTTTCTTTTATTTTTTAAGCAATCTAAAACTCCTGAGTTTCCCCTCTGAAAACAGACACCCTCCTCAAGTGTGTGCCAAGCCCAAGGTGCCTCCCAGGCGGTTCCCCTTCCCCAAGACAGAGCCATGAAAGGAATGTTTTAGACACAGTGGAAGTTCTACAGTGAACACAAATCCAGAGCTGCTAAAAGCAGAATTCGACCAGCTCCTGAAGGACAGACAGCCTTTGAACTCCTCAAAGCAGCTCAAAGCACCCAGTGGGTTGTTGGGAGGTGTGTGAGTGAGCCAAGAGTGAGGGGAAGGGAAATGCAGAGAGCCCTGGAAGTGCCTGTGTGCAGACAGGCTGTGGGGAAGGGCAGTGCAGCCCTGCCCTGGGCTGGGTGTGAGGGGGGATCCTCATCCCAACCTGCCCTGGGCCATTGCAAGGGGCTGTGGCCATGGACACTGCACTGACCCCACTGCTCCAGCCCCTTGCTCAGGGCTGCTGTCACTGCCCAGAGCCACAGGGGATCCCTTGCTGGGGGCTGGTGCCACAGCCACCTGCCCTGTGCCGCGCTGGCTGGGCAGGCCCCAAGGAACCAGCAGCAAAGGCCAGTGCCAGGGCCAAAGGCCAGCTCAGGCAGACAGAAAGGGGCAGTGCTGGGCACTGTTTCCATGGCAGCCGTCACTGGGACAGGACACCTGGGTCACCTGGCATGGCAGTTGCCATGGAAACCCGGCTCATTGGGAATACCAGGACAAAGGTTTTAGTAGGGCCTGGCACAATAGGAAAAAAGGGTGGTGGTTTTATACTAAAAGAAGGGACATTCAGATAAGAAGAGATAGGGAAGAAATTGTTGATGATGAGGGTGGTGACACACCAGGACAGGTTCCCAGGGAAGCTGGAACCATTCAAGTCCAGGTGGGAGAGGACTCTGAACAGCCTGGTCTGGTGAAAGATGTCCCTGCTTATGGCGGGGGTTTGGATGAGATGAGCACTGCAGAGCTCTTCCAATCCAAACCATTCTAGGACAGTGTGGGGAGAAGGGGCTGCTCAGTGGACTCCATGCACTCCCTTGACTCCTGGTCTCTGCTGGGCCCCACATTCAGCAGCCAAAGGCAGCCCCTTCTCTGGCCTTGCCCTCCCCCTGCCCCAGGGGCTGACAGAGGATGGGTGGCACAGGTGACCTTTGGGCTTTGCAGGGCTCAGGCACAACGGCTGTGAAAGGGTCAGTGCTGAGGTCACTCAGTGGGGTGGGGCAGAGCCCAGCCAGAAATCACCCCCTGAAGCAGCAGCTCTGCAGTGCTGGCCACCAGGCCGGCTTGCCAAGGGAGGCTTCTGGCCATGCCCTGGCAGCAGCTGCTGCTGCCAAGGTGCCTTTGGTGTCTCAGGCTCTCCCCGGCACAGCTCCCACCACGGCACTCTGCACTTGTGCCCGACGCCTTCACTGTGTTGGGGCTGGCCTGGGACTTTTCCTGCAGTGGGATCTGCCCTGGTCCTGGCACAGGAAAGGCCATTCCTGCTGGAGCAGGAGGCTCTGCCTTCAGTGGGCTCAAAGAACTCCCAACAAGGCCTTGTTTGCTTCAGAATTTCTTCCTAGAGCACTATATTCAAATAGTAGTTGTTATTGTTGCTATACTGTGGAGTAAATAACTCTGGTTAAGATCATTTTGTCTAATCATAATCAGAATCAATCATTCCTGTATTTATATAAATATATCTTCCATCGTTAATCCTGTGGGACAAATTGCATTAAGGTTCAATTCCACCTGTCCAGTCTTTTACCCATGAAGCTTTGACAAAGTCTGGGGCTGGGATTGGATCCAGCCACTCCCAGGCTCCTCTCACAGGAGTTTGGAAAGCCTGGGGATTTGGGATCTCTGGGGAGTGTTGGGGGTCCTTTCTGCACTTTGGGAACCAATGGGAGCTTCTCTAATCAACTGCAGGTCCCACTGTGCCCATGACAGGAACCCCTGTGAGTGTCTCTGACATCCTGGGTCTTTGGCAGCCTGGGGACTCCTGGGATGTCACCATGGAGCTCTTGAACAGCCTGGAGACTCCTGAAATGTCCCCATGGAACCCTCTGAGTGCCTGTGACAAATTGGCTCCTCATCAGGCAACCATCACCAGGCACCATTGCCATGGTCAGTTTCCATGGCAACCATCACCAGGCCCCTTTGCCATGGTCACTCCCTTGGCAGCTCCATGGGGACCCAATGCCAGGGGTGGTTGCCATGGACACCAGCTCAGGCCTGGAGGCAGAATCCGTTGCCATGGCAACCATTTGCAGTCCCATCCTGAGGACCATGGGATCACAGAACCCCAGAATTGGCTGAGCTGGGTGGGACCCATCAGGATCCTCGAGTCCAAACCCTGAACCTGCACAGGACATCCCAACAATCCCAGCCTGGGCCTGGCAGCGGTGTCCAAATGCTGCTGGAGCTCAGACAGCCTTGGAGCTGTGAACCCTTCCCTGGGGAGCCTGGGCAATGCCTGAGCAGCCTCTGGGGAAAAACCTTTTCCTGAGAGCCAACCTAAACCTGCCCCAACTCAGCTCCAGCTGTTCCCTCCATTCCTGTCCCTGGGCACCAGAGTGAAGAGGTTCCCACAGCCCCAGCCACAGACCTGCTCCCAAGGCTGTTGCCGTGGCAGCCAGGGTTGGAATCAGCTGTGATGCTCGGATTCCAAGGGCTGGGGTTCAGGAATGGGATTCCCCAATTTTCTGCTCTCGCTAAAACTGCCCCGCTTCTTGCTCCCCTCCCCTTCCCATGGAAAGCACAAAAGGCAAAGATCCTGGGCTGGGATAAGAACAATTTACTGGGAACTGCAACGGGATAAGGAACAAAGAGGAACAGCAACAATTTTGATAACAGAAGGGACAAGACAAACAAATGATTTACAGGCAAATCTGGGGAAACACCGACACAATCTTCCTGACCCTGCATATTCTTCCATCCAGAAAGGAAACCCTTCTCCTTGGGAGAGTCCCCTTCCCTGTCCCTGCAAATGACCTGAGGTGGGATTGAATATAATGATGGGGTAATGGCCAGATCCTCATGTTCTTTGATTCCACCTCAAACCACTACCAGCATCAGGGAAAGGGACAGGCGTCTTTCCAATGTGGAACACAGGGAATGTTGGTCACCAAGGCTCTGCCCAACGTGGGTCCTCTGATGGGGGATCAAAGTTGAAGCAGCAGATGTAGCTTTTCCTGCAGTCATGCCACTCACAGGGCTTCCCTTATGGGTGGCTCCGTTGGTGTCTGGTCAAGTTATAGCTCTGTGAGAAGCTCTTTCCACACTGGGGACACTTGCAGGGCCTCTCCCCGGTGTGGATTCGCTGATGGCAGGTGAGGTTTGAGGCATTATTGAAGCTCTTCCCACATTCCAGGCACTCATAGGGCCGTTCTCCAGTGTGGATTATCAGGTGGCGAACGAGGTCAGAGCTCACTCTGAAGCCCTTCCCACATTCCCCACACTCATAGGGCCGTTCCCCTGTGTGGATCATCTGGTGGTGAATCAGGGTAGATCTCCAGCTGAAGCTCTTCTCACACTGCAGGCACTTGTAGGGTTTCTCCCTAGTGTGAAGCTGTTCATGGACCACCAGCTCTGAGCTCTGGCTTGATCTCGGCTGCCTTCCTGGCACAAGGTGGGTGTTTCCTCCTTGGAACAACCTGGACTGGGGTTGGAGATCCTGTGGGATCTCTGGAGCTTTTCCTCTATGCTGGATTCCTGCACCTTGGAGCCGCTCAAAATGGCCTCTTCCATGAGGTTCTGCTGCGGGGGTTTGTCCTCCCTGGTCTCCATCCTCAGCTCAGTGTCTGGGGGAGGAACAACAAGGAGAGGATGGGATTTGCCTCCGTGCCAGAGGGAAGGGGAAGGAGATGCCCCCAATCTGTCCCCGGCAGGACGGCGTCGGCAGCGGGGTTGTCCTGCAGCCAGGGGTGATGCTGGGCTGGGAGATGAAGCAGGAGAGAGGGGGAAAGGGGCACTGACTTCCTCCTCACCTGCCTGGATGTCATGAGACATCTTCCTCTTCCTCACAGACTCCTTCTCCATCTGGCCAAGATTTGGGAATGAGAAATCCTGGTTTCAGGGGGAAAACAAGGGATGAGCATGTTGAGTTTGAAGGTCCCTCTGTTTAGTCCCTCTCTAGAAGTCACCAGGCATCTGGGGTTCTGTACTAGTTTGAAAGCAAACCAGTGAGAGATTCCAAGCCAGAACAAAAACCTAATAGGAAAATTAAAATAAAGACAGAAAACTCTGGCTTAAACTGGCAGAGTTAGGGTATGACCTGACACGCTGTTGGTCAGGGTGGTGGTAGCAGTCCAATGGTGGCTGCAGTCCTCTTGGAGTAACAAATGTGATTCTATCAAGGCAGTGATCCTGTAGTGAAGTCTGGTCCTGTTCTGGAGATCCAGTGGTGATTACGGAGCTCTTGTCCTCTGTTAATCCAGTGGATAGTGCTGCCCATGGTGTTGCAAACCTCACCTTATATCCAGGTAGCAATGCTTGGTTCCTCCCCCTGGCTGGAGCATCTCACAATGGGATGATGTCATTTTGTGAGTCATGCAGTGATGTTTGATGGGCCATTAGCAGAAGATTGCCCCTGCAGGGAGTTATCAGGGATGACTCATGGAAGAGATAAAGAACACTGCCCCACCTGTTTCTAACAACTTCTAAAGATGGTGATGGAATACATACTTTTGGTAACCTAAGACTGTGGGGTAACCCCTGCTCAGGGGGAGTGAACACCACCCCCCTTACCCAGACTGGCTCAGGTGTGAAACCCCCACCCCGTGAAGGCCAGACACACACAGGGGACAGTGTCACACCTGCCCCTCCCCAGGAGAGGTCTCTGTCCTTGTCACTCTCTTGCTCTCCCCTTCTTTTCTCTTTCTTTCCATCTCTACCTCACATTTACTGATCAATCAAATCCACACCAATTACTTTGGATTTGGTCTCATTAGCACCTTAATTGGAGCAGAGATGTCCCTCTAAAAGTTTTAATAACCAGACTGTGACAATATTTTGGCACAGTGGGTGCAGGGCACTGTTGTCTGACCCCAAGTACCTTTGACAGCACTGTTCCTCCTCTGGGGAGGTTGTGCTTCTTTCTGGAGGAGCACTTGGAAACTTGGACGCAGCTTCCTCTGAGAGGGGTGTGAGAGAACTTGTGGGGGAAATGGCTGTTGTGGGTGGGCAGTCTGAAGAAAATATTTTCTTGTCCCTCCTTGAAAATTTTGTAAAAATCACTGGAGCAAAGAGAGCAAATGTTACCAGTGGGACTGACAAGGGTCATTCATTGCCCCAGGGTGAGGAGCACAAGGCTGCTGAACATCCTCCAAGAAGCCCAGCACAAGGAGCTAAAGCACTCCCAAATTCACAGCCTGGAAGGCTTTGCCAGATGTGAGAATCATTTATCTCTTTGTGCCTATCACCTTTGTGACAGCTACACAGAGCTTTTCCTTCCTTTTAGTACTTGGATTTTGCAAAATTTTTGTTTTTCCATTATTGGAACCTTCCAGCATCTGAGCTGGAGCTGTGTGGGAACTGATGAAACTGAGAATTGCCACCAGAATTGCTTGTATTGTCAATTTAATGCCTGTGTTAATGTCTGGGATTTGCCTGCGTTTTCATCACAAGTGACTTGTGGGAAGAGCAAATATTGCTCAAAGCTTTTTATGTCGAGTTAGATTTGATTTCTGCCAAGTTTATTTTCTTTGCTGCCCAGGGGATCCTCGAGGGGTCCCCTTTCACCTTGGGGGAGGCTTGGGAGGTGCTTTAGAGGGGTTGTCCCTGTCCCTCTCACCCCAGGCCATTCCCTAGTTGTTGTCCCTGTCCCTCTCACCCCAGGCCAGTCCCCGGGAGGTCTCAATCTTTCTCACCCCAGGGGATGCTCAGGAGTCTCGGTCCCTCTCACCCTAGGGGATGCTCAGGGGAGTCCCTTTCCCCCTCGCCCTGGGTGATGCTCAGGGGGTCTCAATCCCTCTCGCCTCAGGGAATGCTTGTGCAGGGCTGGGGACCAGGGGCTCTGTCCCTCTCACCCTTCGTGTTTCCCCATCCAGACATCATCGGGGTGAGAGGGACAGAGACACCCCCAAACCCCCAGAAGGGATAAATGTGGGGTTTGGGTTGGGACTGAGGATTTAGGAAGGGCTTGGAATTGGGACTGGGGTTGTAGTTATAGCTGAGATTTGCTTTGGAGCTGGAATTGAGGTTAAGGCTAAACATGGGATTGGCTTTAGGGCTGGGGCTAGGATTAGGTCTGGGGCCAGAGAAGTCTGGGGCTGGCATGAGATTAAATATGGGACTGTGAGTGTGTCTAAATGTGAGATTGAGATCAGGATCAGGGTTAGCTTTGGCACTGAGCGCATGCAGGGTGGGATAGCTGAGATGTCACTGCAGGATGTCCCTGGCATGGTCCCAGCCCTCCTCAGGCACCTCCAAACATGGGGGGCAGCTGGGTGCTCCAAGATCCAGAGGCTCCCACGCTGCCCCTCAATACCAGGCGAGCATTCCATGAAGGCAGCCCTGCCTGTGACCCTTGGGGGTCTGGGATCAGCCATCACACCCCTGTGGGGGCAGCTAAAGAGACCATGACAGATTTCCATCCCTCCCCCACCGGCTTCCTATCCATTTCAATCCCAAATTCCCCATTTTCATCCCCAAATCGCTCCTTTGAATCCTACAATTCCCTGTTTTCACCCGAAATCCCCACTTTTCCCAACAGATTTCCCATTTTCACTCCAAATTTCCATTTTTCTCACAAACCAGACCCTTCCACCCAAAAATTCCCATTTTTCTGCCACAAATCATCCCAAAATCATCTTTTCTCCCTCAAACTCGCATTTCAATCCCCAAATCTCGAATTTTTTCCCAAAATCTTGATTTTTTCCCAAAATTGTCCATTTTGCTAAAATATATCCCTTTTTACCCCAAAAATTGCTTATTTCAGTCCAAAATTTCCTATCCCCCCCTAAATTGTCCCATTTTAACTCCAAACCACCCAAGTCAATACCAAAATCCTCAGTGTAGCTCCAAAACCTCGTTTTTTCACCCCAAGAATCTGAAATTCACTCCAAATTGTCCTTTTCACCCCAGAATTTCCTGGTTTTCTTCAAAATGGGTCTTGTTGCAACAAAATGTCCATTTTTATGAAAGGGTGAAGTCCAGCTGCCCTTTTCTTCTGGTGCCGCCTCATCTCCTCCCCTGAGGATGTCAAACTCACCAGGAGCAGGACAATCCCCATTCCCTCTTTCCTTGTGTCTGCAGCCTGGAACATCCACTCAGAACAAAGCACTTTCTGAAAGCCCTGCGGAATGACATCAGGAGGAGGTTTGTGAGAAAGGGAGGAAAGTGTATTTTGATAGGAAATGAAAGTTTCAGAAGGATTGATTTCTGTCCCATTCATTTTCAGTCAGTTCCAGGTCTGTTTTCAGAGTGCCACCTTCTCAGCTGATTGTGTTTGTGTCCTCCTTTCTCTCCTGCCTTTCTTTGCCTGCTCTGTTTCCCTCTCAGTGCCTCTCCTGACCCAGGACAGCTCCCACCAAAGATCCTCCCCTCATTTAATTCCCAATCCAGGAGCTAAAACTACCATGGATGAAGCTCTGAAGGCTGGCACTGAAATGTCCCTGTAAGATCTTGCTGCAATTGACTTTTGGTCCCTTCTTGAGAGCTTTGCCTTCAAGGGCAGGAACATCTCTTCCTTGCTGGGAACTGGCATTCCAGAGCCTTGGAGTGTGTGCCATGGATCCCAGAGGGGCATTCCCGAGGCTGGTCCTGCCGTGCCTCCCAAGGGAGCTGTGCAGGGCCAGGGGACAAGGTCCAGCAGCCGTGGGGGCTCCCAGAGCAGAGTGCAAAGGTGGCTTTGCTGGACATTTTCCAGCACATTCCCAGCTGGAAGCAGAGGGAAGAAGGAAAGAGAAGCGAGTCCCTGACAGAATCATGAAATGATTGGGGTGGGAGGAGACCCTGCCCATGGGTGACTTGGCTGAAAGCCAAGTGCAGCAAGCTCTTACAATGACATTTCCCTGCCAGCCTGTGCTGGTGACAGCAGCAGGGCGCCAGTTTAGCACTCTGTGGGTGTAACCCAACTGTGCATTCTACTCCCCTTATCTCATTTCTGAGGAGCTGTTCATGATGGGTCGTTTGCAGGAGCTGCCCAGTTCTCCCCAGACCCCTCAGGCTACAGCTGAGTGTTAAAAGAGATAAGGAAGGAGAGGCAAACCCTGGGAGGCAGGGCAGTGTTTCTTTTCCTTCACACCAATGACTCAGCTGTGATAACTCTCTCCAGGGAAGCACCAGCACAGTCCCACCCAGCCTGGGGGGATCATCTCTGCTAATGGGCCAGCATGGGCTCAATGGCACCAGCACAATGGGCAGCTGCAAGGACTGAGACCATCAAGGACTCCCCAAATATCCCATGACTCACAGGATTACATCATTCCCTTGTAAAACTCCCCGCCCAGGGGGAGGGACTGAGCATTCCCACCTGAATGTGAGCCTATATAATCTTTGGTCTTGGGAACTTGTGGTCACACTCAACAGATCTGGAGGAGGAGCAGAACTCCAACAGGACTGTGACCACTGCTGTCAACAAGACTGCAGCCATCACTTTGACAGGACTGTGACCACCACTGACCAACAGGTTTTGTGTTCTTTCCTTTTGCTATGCATGCACGTGGTGCTCAGCACAGGAACTAACACCATTCTGTTCTTGTCCCAGGGTGCCTGGTTATACTCAGCCTTTGTGGGTCAAGGCTGTAGCATTGTATTTCTTGTAATCTCTTTGGTGAATTGTAACTCTGACCTTAATCCCTTGTGGGGCAGTTCAGTGTGGTTCATTTCTCCCACCAGTTAAAACCAGCACAGTGTTTAAGAGCTTTTTGCAGTCATGAAACACCTGGTGACTTCTAAAGATGGACTTGTGCAGGAGGGACCCCCAAGCCAACACACTCACACCTTGTTTTTCTCCCCAGACCAGGATTTCCCATTCCCAAATCTGGCCAGATGAAGGAGAAGGCTGTGAGGAAAAGGAAGAGGCCCCAGGACACTCAGGCAGGTGAGGAGGAAGTCAGTGCCCCTTTCCCCCTCTCTCGTGCTCCATCTCCCAGCCCAGCATCACCCCTGGCTGCAGGACAACCCCGCTGCTGACGCCATCGTGCCAGGGACGCACTGGGGGGATCTGGAGAGAACAGCGGCAGAAGAAGCGGCCAGAAATGGAAGGGCGGCACAGCGGGAACATCCCCACCCCGACAGGCAAACAACGCAGATTCAGCCCCAGAGGAGATCCGAACGGTGACAATTCCCAACAAAAATCCACCCTGTCCGTGCTGTGGGACCCCGACAGAGCGTGTGTTGGACTTGATTGAGCACCTGAAGAGAGCCCATGGGAAAAGCAAGATCTGTGTTCAGTGTGCTGGCTGCGGTAAGGAGATTTTGAACCATCACAGGATCGCTTGTCACTATCCCAAATGCAGGGGAGCAACAGGAAGGGCTCCAGCTGGGGAGTGGATCTGTGACGTGTGTGGAAGGGATTTCCTGACAAAGATCGGCCTGGGCCAACACAAAAGACATGCTCATCCTGTGGTCAGGAGGCAGGAGAGGATTGCTGCATCCCACCCCAAAGAGAACTCCGCCCGAGGAGCCCACAAAAGAGTGTGGACAAAAGAGGAGGAACAGCTTCTGATTCAACTGGAGGTACAGTTTGGGGGAAACAAAACCATCAATCAATTAATTGCAGAGCACATTCCTTCAAAAACAGCCAAGCAAATAAGTGACAAAAGGAGACTGTTACACAAGAGACCAGCCGTGGGCATGGGAAAAGAGCCAGAGATGAGTGATGAGTCAGAAGATGAAGAGGAGCAGCTGGGGAACACGGCCCCCAGGAGGGGCAAATAATACTGGAGAGTGTGACATGCAGCCTCATTCACAGCCAGCATTTCTAGATGCCACATATTAAATCTTTACATTTAAGGATTTTAAGATGCAAATATTTCATTTTAGAGGAATCTCCTCCTGTTCCACGGCCAGGACTAAATTTTACCATACACAAACACATCAAATGTTATCCTTAGGATCTCTGAGCAGGATGGAATTGACTCCTCCCTGATGTGAAAGGTCTCACAGTGGTTTGCAGAACCAGAGAATGGTGGAATGCCTTGGGTTGGGAGGGACCTTAAAGCCCAAGCAGTGCCACCCCCTGCCATGGACAAGGACACCTTCCACTAGCCCAGGTTGCTTCAAGCCCCACCCAGCCGGGCCTTGGACTCTTCCAGGGATCCAGGGGCAGCCACGGCTTCTCTGGGCAACCTGTGCCAGGGCCTGACCAAGCTCACAGGGAGCAATTCCTTGCCAAGAGCCCACCTAAACCCTCCTCAACTGGAATATTCAGCATCATTTCCTCTTGGAATTTCCCAGTTTAAATTGGAGCTATGGAACATTTCGGCCACTTTTGAAATTGCATTCCAACAGCTTCTCTCTGGAGCTTTTCCTTTGCCTCCTGAACCATGTGAGTTCTCTTGTGCTTTACTCGGAACAAATGATGGAATTCTTTACTGTGGTGGAAGGAAAACCTTTTTTTTTCCCCAATGAGCCCAGAATTTTCACATCCCACTTCTTCACCCTAAACTTAGTGTTGAAAATGTCCCACGTGCAAGAGACTCTGCATTTTTAAGTGGGCCTCTCAGAGACTGAAAATAGTTCATGCCTCAAACATTGATATATCAGAGAAACCTCTCTGAAGATACCTGACTGGGACCTTGAACTGAGCCAAACTGCTGAGATTAGATAAAGGGAAAAGCCTATTGTTCAATCATCTCGGTCTGAGGGAAAGGAATGCGTCCACAGAGGCTGGGGCCACCAGCTGTACTGAGAATCATTTCTGGCTGAGTTTGGGGTCGAGGCAAAGCACAGCTCACAGAAGCCAAGTTTGCACAGTCTTCGCCCCCAGCTGAAGGGGTGGGTGTGTGAGGTGGGTGTGTGAGGTTTGTCAGAGAGGGTTCCTGACCAAAATTGGTCTGGGTCAACACAAGAGGTCAATGCATCCTCTTGGGAGGAACCTGGAGAGGATTGCTCCCTCCCGTCCAAAAGAGTCATCTTTGAAAGGAGCCCACAATAAGGTGTGGACTGAGGAGGAGGAAGCCCTGTTGAAACGCCTGATGGTGACGTTCGCTGGTAACAGGAATATTAATAAGTTGATTGCGGAGCATATTCCATCTAAGACAACAAAGCAAATCAGTGATAAAAGGTGCCTTCTTATGAAGAGTCCCTCAGATGTGGTCACAACAGGAGAGGAAGGCGTACTCCAAGAGGGCACAGAAGACCAGGCCCAGGTGGTTGCTTTGCCAAAAGAGGGACGTTTGAAGCTCCATTAGTGGGATTTGATCAGGAAGGGGTTATCGGCGGGCAGATTCACCAGGTGTAAGCGGGCTTTTGAGTGTATTTTGGCAGGGGAAGACCTGCAGAAAGTGGTGAATCATTGTTATGAGGAATGTTTCAGAGATTTGAGTTCGCTAAGCCAGATTAAATCCAAGGGTTCTAGATCGCAAAGGTCTCAGAGCCAAAAAGCATCCAGGAAAACAGCTAATTGGATGCAGAAAAGAGCTAAAAAGTGTGGGAAATATCTGCGTTATCAGAAATTGTTCGACTTGCATAGGGGGAGACTGGTAAGGGTTATTTTGGATAACTCGGACGCCTTGCAATGCGATATTCCATCTGACATTGTCTATTCGAATTTTAGAGCAAGATGGGAGTCATCTGCTGAGTTCAAGGGCCTTGAACCCTTCCTTTCATATAAGGAAGCTGATAACACCATGTTTTGGGCACTCATTACAGAAAAAGAGGTTGAAGAGAACTTGAGTGAGGTTAAGAGGACCTCAGCTCCGGGACCAGATGGGTTTACGGTGGGTCATCTGAATAAATGGGACCCAAAGTATTCTCTGTTGAGTAACAGCTCCAACCTCTGGCTCGCGACAGAAACAATTCTGGACGCACTAAGGGCATGACGGACTGTCCTGATTCCCAAGTCCTCTGATCCGGAGAGACTTCGGGATGTCAATAACTGGAGACCTATCACCATTGCCTCTATGGTTCTTAGGTTGTTCTCTAGGATTTTGACGGCTAGGCTGGACCGAGCGTGTCCGATTCACCCCAGACAGCGGGGGTTCATTCGTGCATCTGGGTGTTCGAAAACCTCAAGCTATTACAGCTTGTGGTTAAATACGCAAAGTCGGAGCACAAAGACCTTGGGGTCGTTTTCGTAGACATTGCCAAAGCATTTGACACAGTATGCCATCGGCATATTATTAAGGGTCTTGAACAGAGGGGCTTGACCCCCATCTGATCCATCTAATTGGTGAAATGTACGAGAACATCACAACGTGCATTACTACCAAAAAGGGCCAGACAGACCCCATTAAGATCCTTACAGGTGTCAAGCAAGGCGATCCTATGTCACCTTTGTCATTCAACCTTGCTATCGATCCTCTTCTATGTAAGTTGGAGCAAAAGGGAAAGGGGTTCCATCATGGTGGGTTGAAAATTACGGCCATGGCCTTTACTGATGACCTTGTGTTATTGAGTGACTCCTAGGATGGTATGCAGGATAACATCAAAATTTTGGAGGCCTTTTGCGATCTTACCGGTCTCAAAACACAGGGGGAAAAATGTCATGGCTTTTACATCAAAGCCACAAAAGATGCGTATACCATCAACGATTGTCCTATATGGACCATAGGTGGCACCCCCCTCAATATGATTGATCCAGGACACTCTGAGAAATATCTTGGCACTTGGGTAGACCCCTGGACTGGCTTTGCGGACCCAGGTCTGCCTGGAAAATTAGAGAAATGGCTCCAACAGATAGGGGAAGCACCACTTAAACCTCTTCAGAAGGTGGATATACTAAGGACTTATACCATCCAGAGATTGGTATATCTGGCTGACCACACCGAGGTGACAGCGCAGCTCCTAGAATCCCTTGACTTGCAAATTCGAACTGCAGTTAAAGGGTAGCTTCGTCTTCCGCCCTCTACGTGTGATGGTATTTTGTATTCCAGCTGTAAGGACGGTGGATTAGGTATCCTGAAATTGGCGGCGCTCATTCCCAGTATCCAGGCGCGGAGGCTGCATCGACTTGCACAGTCTTCGGATGAAACTCTTAAAGTATTTTTGAAAGACAGTCATCTGGACTCGTTGTACGAAAAGTCGTGGGTAAGAGTTGGAGGAGTGAAGGAGTCCATCCCGCAAATCTGGGAGCCTATTCCACGTTTGGAGAGTGTGGTGAGTGGGGATGAAGAATTGTCGGAGTGGGAGGCACCAGTCCAAAAATTCCACTACCTGAGACCTTGTAATTGGCGGAAGATAGAGTTCCAGAAATGGAAACAGCTGGTTGCCCAGGGCCATGGAGTCGAGAACTTTGAGAACGATAAAATCAGTAATGGGTGGTTAACACGCTATAAAGGCATACCCCACAGGAACTGATAACCGCACTTCAACTGAGGGCCAATGTCTACCCCACAAGAGAGTTCCTGGCGAGGGGTAGGCACGGTGACTGCATACGATCCTGCAGACATTGTGGTGCTGAGTTTGAGACTACCGCCCACATTAGTGGGAACTGTCCAATTATTCAAGATGCCAGGATCAAACATCACAATCCCATCTGTGAAATCCTTAGCCGTGAGGCTAAGGAGAATTGGATTGTTTTCCAGGAGCCACATATCAGAGATGAGGATAAAAAATTGTTTAAACCGGATTTAATCTTTGTGAAGGAGGAAAAGGCAATTGTGGTGGACGTGACAGTCAGATATGAGCACAGCAACTCCTCTTTGAAGGATGCGGCTGCTGAGAAGGTAATAAAATATCAGCGCCTCCTCAACCAGGTAGAAGAGCTGACTAATGCCATTGTTGTGGACTTTGTGGGCTTTCCCTTGGGGGCGCGGGGAAAGTGGTACGAAAAGAACTCTGAGTTGCTATCGGCCCTCGGCCTCTCTAAAACGAGGCTAGAGAAGATCCTAGCATCCAGAGCGCTCCTATCCTCTGTAGATATTGTACATATTTTTACCAGCCAAGCTCGATCCATTGTTCTTTAAATTGTAAAATAAATAAGAATTGGCATGTGACGTTTCATCAAGGATAAGGAGGGGTGGACACCAGTGGGGCTTTTCATTCTGCTCATACTGTGTCACCCGCCCGTATTTAGGCATTACAAATTCCGATCTGGACAAGGTGGACGGGCCACCTTCACTTAACCCGGAAAACAAACATATGCATTTAGTATGTTTATTAGATAGGCAAATGCCTCGTCATCTAATTAGTGACACGTATGAATGGATGAATGAGATTCCCACTGTCCCTACCTACTATCCAGCGAAACCTCAGCCAAGGGAACGGGCTTGGCGGAATCAGCAGGGAAAGAAGACCCTGTTGAGCTTGACTCTAGTCTGGCGCTGGGAAGAGACATGAGAGGTGTAGAATAAGTGGGAGGCCGGGCACGTGCTCAGCAGTGCGGAGTGACAAGATCTTGTACTCTAGTTGTAAAGATGGGGGATTAGGTATCTTGAAATTGGCGGTGCTTATTCCCAGCATGCAAGTGCGGAGCCTGCATAGACTTGCACAGTTTTTGGATGAGGCTCCTGTGGCATTTTTGAAAGGTGATCATCTGGAACTGTTGTATGAGGAATTGTGGGTTTGAGCTGGAGGAAATAAAGAGTCCATCCCGCAAATTTGGGAACCTATTCCAAGGCTGGAGAGTGTGGTGGGTTGTGATGAAGGTTTGTCAGAATGGGAGGCACCAGTCCAAAAATTCTGCTATCCAACACCTTGCAATTGGTGGAAGACCGAGTTCCAGAAATGCAAACAGCTGGTTGTCCAGGGCCATGGTATTGAGAACTCTGAGAATGATAAGATCAGTAATGGATGGATAACACCCTACAGAGGCATACCTCACAGCAAGTTGATTACCGTGCTTCCATTGAGAGCCAACGTCTACCCTACAAGAGAGTTCCTGGCAAGGGGTAGACATGGAGACTGCGTGAGATCCTGCAGGCATTGTGGCACTGAGTTTGAGACTTCCACCCATATCATTGGAAACTGCCCAATTACTCAGGATGCCAGGATGAAATGACACAATTCCATCTGGGAGACCCTTAGCTGTGATGCTAAGAAGGAGAATTGGACTGTTTTCCAGAACCACACCTTAGGGATGAGGACAATGAATTATTTAAACTGGATTTCATCTTTGTTAAAGAGGAGAAGGCATTCATGGAAGATGCGACAGCCAGGTGGCCTGGGAGGAGCACAGGGCTCCCCAGGAAAGCATCTCCCCAGCAGAGCCCCACAAAGGTGCCCACGCTGCAGCCCCTGCAGACGGGTGAGTGAGGGACCCTGTTGGTTTTGTACCTACAGGGCTCAGTACAAATGCCAGAGATCAGTGTGGCCTTGTGCTAACTCCCTACGTCTGTCACTAAGAAATCTCGTTCCACCTAAGGCATCCTTGGTTCCTTGCATCAGTGATTCATATGTACGAGCTGCTGTCTTAGATTTGAGAAGGAGGGCTGGCTGTCAGAAGAAAGAATGGTAAGAGAAGTACATCAATACTTGATATTTGAGATACTCTCAAGGAGAAAAGACTCATCAGAAGAACACCTGGAACCATATCCAAACAAGACCATGGAAATAATTAGCATAGATGCATGGATTCAAAAGAGTGATGACTAAGTATTAGTTTCAGGAATATAAACCTTGGTCTCAGCATGCATGCTTTGAGGAGAAGTCCCCATGCATCCAGCACTGCTAATAAAGGAATGTCAGCTCTCTAACCTCTCCAACTATTTGGACAGTTTATTTCCCGGGTTTCGGTGACAGTGGATGCTGCACCTTTCCTGTCCATCTGCCAGCACCTTCCTCAGCCCGGGGCACTGGGGCTTTCCCCTCCACGCCGTGCTCCAGCACGGCAGCTCCTCTGCTGGGCACCCTCCAGCCACGAGCTGCATGGGAAGGCTGTGCCAGGGGAACGAGCGCAGGGCTGGACAGAGGGCAGATCTTCCCCTGCTCTCCCCTGTCACCAGAGCCTCTGCAGCCCTCCCTTCTCTCCCCTTTGTTAGATGCCAGCTGCTCACCTGTGTATGCAGAGGAACAGGAAGCCATGGAATTGAAAAACTCCAAAGGAACTGAAACACCTGCACGGGGCAGCACAGATTTGGGCTTGTGACCTCAGCTCAGATGTGGTGACCCTCTGGATTTGAGCAGATCAGTCACGGGAGTGAAAGGAGCTAATGAGGATTCGCTCAGGAACAGGAAGCCAAGGGGGAAGAGCCCAGAGCTGAACCCCCACCCCACCTATACTTAACCTGGAAAAGGAACAT
>JAVTVJ010001188.1:0-26325 GCA_034509425.1 Eopsaltria australis | reverse complement strand
CCTTGGGGGTCTGGGATCAGCCATCACACCCATGTGGGAGCAGCCACAGAGACATGGACAGATTTCACCCCCCAACCCTGCTTCCTATCCATTTCAATCCCAAATTCCCTATTTTCATCCCCAAAATCGCTCATTTGAATCCTAAAATTCCCAGTTTTCACTGATATCCCCAATTTCCCCCAAAATTTCCTATTTCCCCCCAAATTATCCCATTTTGACTCCAAACCCCCCAAGTCAACACCAAAATCCTCACTTTAGCTCCAAAATCTCATTTTTTTCACCCCAAGAATCTGAAATTCACTCCAAATTGACTTTTTCATCCCAAAATTTAATGGTTTTCTCCAAAATGGGTCTTTTTGCTACAAAATGTCCGTTTTTATGTAAGGGTGAAGCCCAGCTGCCCTTTTCTTCTGGTGCCGCCTCATCTCCTCCCCTGAGGATGTCAAACTCACCAGGAGCAGGACAATCCCCAGTCCCTCTTTCCTTGTGTCTGCAGCCTGGAACATCCACTCAGAACAAAGCACTTTCTGAAAGCCCCGCTGAATGACATCAGGAGGAGGTTTGTGAGAAAGGGAGGAAAGTGTATTTTGATAGGAAATGAAAGTTTCAGAAGGATTGATTTCTGTCCCATTCATTTTCAGTCAGTTCCAGGTCTGTTTTCAGAGTGCCACCTTCTCAGCTGATTGTGTTTGTGTCCTCCTTTCTCCCCTGCCTTTCTTTGGCTGCTCTCTTTCCATCTCAGCGCCTCTCCTGATACAGGACAGCTCCCACCAGAGATCCTCCCCTCATTTAATTCCCAATCCAGGAGCTAAAATTACCATGGATGAAGTTCTGGAGGCTGGCACTGAAATGTCCCTGTAAGATCTTGCTGCACTTGACTTTCGGCCCCATCTTGAGAGCTTTGCCTTCGAGGGCAGGAACATCTTTTCCTTGCTGGGAACTGGGATTCCAGAGCCTTGGAGTGTGTGCCATGGATCCCAGAGGGGCATTCCCGAGGCTGGTCCTGCCGTGCCTCCCAAGGGAGCTGTGCAGGGCCAGGGCACAAGGTCCAGCAGCCGTGGGGGCTCCCAGAGCAGAGTGCAAAGGTGGCTTTGCTGGACATTTTCCAGCACATTCCCAGCTGGAAGCAGAGGGAAGAAGGAAAGAGAAGCGAGTCCCTGACAGAATCATGAAATGATTGGGGTGGGAGGAGACCCTGCCCATGGGTGACTTGGCTGAAAGCCAAGTGCAGCCAGCTCTTACAATGACATTTCCCTGCCAGCCTGTGCTGGTGACAGCAGCAGGGCGCCAGTTTAGCACTCTGTGGGTGTAACCCAACTGTGCATTCTACTCCCCTTATCTCATTTCTGAGGAGCTGTTCATGATGGGTCGTTTGCAGGAGCTGCCCAGTTCTCCCCAGACCCCTCAGGTCACAGCTGAGTGTTAAAAGAGATAAGGAAGGAGAGGCAAACCCTGGGAGGCAGGGCAGTGTTTCTTTTCCTTCACACCAATGACTCAGCTCTGATAACTCTCTCCAGGGAAGCACCAGCACAGTCCCACCCAGCCTGGGGGGATCATCTCTGCTAATGGGCCAGCATGGGCTCAATGGCACCAGCACAATGGGCAGCTGCAAGGACTGAGACCATCAAGGACTCCCCAAATATTCCATGACTCACAGGATTACATCATTCCATTGTGAAACTCCCCGCCCAGGGGGAGGGACTGAGCATTCCCACCTGAATGTGAGCCTATATAATCTTTGGTCTTGGGAACTTTTGGTCACACTCAACAGATCTGGAGGAGGAGCAGAACTCCAACAGGACTGTGACCACTGCTGTCAACAAGACTGCAGCCATCACTTTGGCAGGACTGTGACCATCCCTGACCAACAGGTTTTGTGTTCTTTCCTTTTTCTTTGCATGCCTGTGGTGCTCAGCACAGGAACTAACAAACACCATTCTGTTCTTGTCCCAGGGTGCCTGGTTAAACTCAGCCTTTGTGGGTCGAGGCTGTAGCATTGTATTTCTTGTAATCTCTTTGGTGAATTGTAACTCTGACCTTAATCCCTTGTGGGGCAGTTCAGTGGGGTTCATTTCTCCCACCAGTTGAAACCAGCACAGTGTTTAAGAGCTTCTTACAGTCATGATACACTTGGTGATGTCTAAAGATGGACTTGGACCAAGCCGACAAACCCACACCTTGTTTTTCTCTCCAGACCAGGATTTCTCATTCCCAAACCTTGACTGGATGGAGGAGAAGGCTGTGAGGAAGAGGAAGATGTCTCAGGACACCCAGGCAGGTGAGGAGGAAGTCAGTGTCCCATTCCCCCTCTCTCCTGCTCCATCTCCCAGCCCAGCATCCCCCCTGGCTGCAGGACAACCCTGCTGCCGACGCTGTCCTGCCGGGCATGCACTGGGGGCATCTCCTTCCCCTTCCCTCTGTCACAGAGGCAAATCCCATCCTCTCCTTGTTGTTCCTCCCCCAGACACCGAGCTGAGGATGGAGACCAGGGAGGACAAATCCCCAGAGCAGAACCTCATGGAAGAGGCCGTTTTGAGCAGCTTCACAATGCAGGAATCCAACATGGAGGAAAAGTCCCAGAGATCCCACAGGAGGAGGGGCTCCAAAGCCAGCCCAGGGTGCTCCAAGGAGGAAAGACCCATCCTCTCCCAGGAAGGGGATCGGAGATCGAGCCAGAGCTCAGTGCTGGTGGTCCATGGGCAGCACCAAAGCAGTGAGAAGTCCTACAAGTGCTTGGAATGTTGGAGGAGCTTCAGCTGCAGATCTTCCCTGTTCCGCCACCAAAAAATCCACACTGGGGAACGGCCCTATGAATGTGGGGAATGTGGGAAGGGCTGCAGAGACAGCTCTGACCTGATTCGCCACCTGGTAATCCACCCTGGAGAACGGCCCTATGAGTGCCCAGAATGTGGCAAGAGCTTCAACGATGCCTCTACCCTTGCCCGCCATCAGCGCATCCACACTGGGGAAAGGCCCTTCGAGTGTCCTGAATGTGGGAAGAGGTTTCAGACCAGTTCCAATGTCCTCCTGCACCAGCGAATTCACACAGAGGAGAGGCCCTTCCGCTGCCCCGACTGTGGGAAGGGCTTCAAGCAAAACTCCAACCTCGTCACCCACCGGCGCATCCACACCGGGGAGAGGCCCTATGAATGTCCCCAGTGTGGGAAGGGCTTCTCCAGCAGCTCTCACTTGACCAGACACCAACGGAGCCACTGCTAAGGGGATCCCTGTTAGTGCCCTGACTGTGGGAAGAACTTCGTCCACTGCTCCAGCTCCGGCCCTAATGGCAGGGCCTGCGCTGGGCAGAGACCTTCCTGGTTATCCACAGTGGGAAGACACCTGCCTAGTGGTCCTTTTACTTTGGCCCTAATTTTCTTTTGATTCATCTTCATCCCTCACAAAACACAAAATACAGGTTTTTAAATAAAGACATTGATCAAATATGCCCATAGTCCCACCATTTCACAGGTATCTGAAGGAGAATTTAGGGTTTGGGGACATATTCTGGAGGACTTGTGGGTTCTTAGGGGATTTTGGGCAGTGTTCTCTACCTTTTTGCATTCCAAAAGCCAAGAGGGATCTATTTGTCACCTCAAAACAACCCAATCCCACTGAAAATAACTCAATCCTTCTCCAAAATGGCTCGAATCCATAGCAAAATGCCTTGTTTCCACCTCAAAAAAACTCAATCCCACCCCAAAATTACTGGATTCTACAGCCTCCAGGTTGAGATGTTGTTGGAAGGAGACTGGGAGAAATGGGATCCTAATTTGGAAGGGGTGGATTGGGATTGGCTGGGGTGGGGTGTGTGGAATGTATTGTGATAATAAATAAAACATTCAGAATTATTTCCTTCAGTCTGTCTTGGTGTCTGCTAAGTGTCTGCTAAGGAAGGCAGGAACCTCGCTTGGAATAAAAAATGTAATCCCTTTCCCTCTGAATTATTATAAATTTGAAATCCAGGGGCTCTCAGGCAAAGACATGAGAATAGGAATAACAGTTCTTTTTTAGGACCTAAAACAAAACTAACAAATAACAACAACTCTGGCATTAACCAACAAACAGAACCACAAACCCAGTGTCAGCCTGCTTTGCCTCAGGCACCTTTCCCTTTTGGTGCAGTTCCAGTCATAGCTGGGAGGGGATGCTGGTTGCTCCAGGTGGACAGGGCAGGTGTGATGATTCCCCCGTGGCTGCAGGGGGCGCTCTGGGTGTGAAGATTCCTCCGTGGCTGCAGGGGGTGCTCCAGCACCAGCCCAGGTAGCACACAGTAATGGCAACTGTTCCCGGGGCAGGGAGGGATGGAGGAGAGGCTTTGCTTCACAAACCCTCAGGACAGCCAATGTCGGTGCTGCAGCAGGACCCTGGGGAACAGCGAGCTGGGACAGCAGGATGTCTGGGCAGGCAGGGGCTGCGAGGCTGCAGTGCAGCAAAAACTCAGAGTAATGCCAGAGGAGTGGGGGAGCGGGGAGAGGTGGGCCAGTGGCAGCTGGGCTCCCCAGCAGGGCAGAGAGAAAGAGAAACTCACAGCAGAAAGAAAAGCACTCTGTGCTGGTGAGGCGTGGATAAGACCCCACAGCTCAGTAGTTATAGGGCAGGTGTGTTTGAACACAGTGCCGGGCACAAGGGGGATGGCTCCTCCAAACCTTGGGCACTGTCAGTGACTCTCAGCTTGGTATAGATCAGGTTACAGGTTACATATGCATTACATTACACAATACATTTATACATATTCACTACCTAGCTCCGCTTCATATTATAAGGAGTTCAAAAGTCATTTCCACATGCTCCTGCCTGCTCTGTGCCTCCTGGTGGTCGTGGGCTGGGGTCTCTGGGATGAAGTAACCAGTCTTCCTTGGGTCACCTTGTCTCCTTGCACATACTCTCTGACATCCTGGCCTGACTCCCAACTTCAGAGCTGGCCAAAACCAGTTTCAGGATCCAAAAGCAGCATCTTTGGTCATGGCCTTCCTCCTCTCATCAATAGCCTTCACCTCCCTTACATCTTTCTTCTCTGCTTGGCAAGCACAAGCAAACAGTATGTATTGTCCAGTAAGCAGCTGCAAAATTTGGCAATCCTCACAATCATTGACTAATCCTTAAAAGTCCAAAACCCTTGTATCTGTCCCCCCTTTTCTATAAAGTTACCACATTCTATTTTGACAAGCTTCTGTGGTGTCTGTGTCTTAGGTTACAATGGTATGGATTCTATCACCATCTTCATGGGATGTTGGGGCCGGGTGGGGCAGTGTTCCTGCCTCATCCCTGATGGCCCCAGGCCATGTCTTCTCATGGGCCAGCTGTTGGAGCCAGCTGGGGCACTTTGCTTTGCTTGTCCCTGATGCCTCCAGTTAATGGGCCATGGAGTCCCACTGATAAAACTCCATCATCCCATTGTGAGATGCTCTGCCCAGGGGGAGGAACCAAGCATCCCCATCTGGATAGAATCTGGGATTTGAAACACCACAAGGCAGCTTTTCCACTGCATTCCCAGAGGAAGACCAGAGCCTTCTACACCACCACTGGACCTTCAGAGGACAACTACACCTTTGCCACAGGATCACTGCTTCAACAGAATCACATCTATCACTCCCAGAGGGATGCAGCCACCATCTAATTGGACTGCTACCAACATCCTGAGCAACAGGGTGTCAGGTTGGATTCTGTCTCTGTCGGTGGTTTTGTACTAATGCATTTATATTCATTTTTCTATTCAATTGTAGTTCTGACTTTGAGTCTCTCACTGATTTGCTTTCAAACTACCACAGTGAGTTAAAGTAATTATTTCAGCTTTTAATGCTGAGGTGTTTGTTGGCAAAGGTCCAGATTCTGTTACCTCTCTGCAAGTGGGAACTGCATACCCAGCGTGTCGTTTTCCACTGATGATGTAGGTGCTTCCCTCAGTGAACCAGACTTCTGTGTCGTCTAAAGGGGTGGTTTTTAAATCCGGGCGACTGGAGTACGTGGCTTCAATGGTCTCCAGGCAATTGTGGTGTACCGGCTCCCCTTTATTTCTGCTGAGGAAAGAAGCTGGGTTGGCAATGGTAGTTACCACTATTTCTATATTATCTTGTTCTATCATAATGCCTTGATCCTTCAGGAATACTTGTGGGGAAAGCCAGTGCCCACCTTTCATTTCTAACACCGTGCACACTGTATGGGACACTAGCACAGTCATTTTCTGGCCTCAGGTGAATTTGTGTGCATCCTGCATGTTCAGCACAACTGCTGTGACAGCTCTGAGGCACCCAGGCCATCCTTTAGCCTTTAAGGGTTAGACATGTTAACAAGGTAGATAGATTTGTCACTACAGGATAGAGATCTTCTGTTATTTTATTAATGGCTCATCAATCTTGTACCACTGGGTATGACCCATCAGGTTTACAGACAGGTAGAAGAGTGTTAAAATCAGATTAACATTTTTTTTAACAGTCCCTATTGTAAAAAGTTTGCAATGACCGGTCTGATCCCCTCTCTTCCTGTTTCAGGGGGTATTGCTTCATCCTGACCGCTTGTTTCCTATCCTTAAGTTTAATTTGTACAGAATGCGTGCATTCTTTGCTCTCCCTGGCACATCAGTGGCCCATATTCCAGGAAACACTTCATATATTGTTTCTCCACTAATCTATTCTCCAGTCTCAATGGTTGTTAATATTAAACTTAATATTTCTAAATACTGTTGATCATTCACCTCCAGGGTCATTTCCCCATTTTTAAAAGTGATCCTGAAACTAGCTTTGGAAAATTGTGTATTTACAAATATTTGTGAATGCCCTCTTGTTTCCCAAGTTTATGTTTCAGCAATTTACCAAAGGATGCTTTTTCAGATTGGCCAGTTGCCCCTTTTACCATGACAGAATCATCCCCCACAGTCATTAAGGCTTTAATTAAAACCAAATATGTAGTTCCCATGTCAACCAATAATACTACTCCTTTTTCATTTTCCCCTAGCTTCATTATAACCTGAGGGTCTGCTCGGGAGGGTTTTCCCCCAGTCCTCTTCAGTCTTCTTTTGCAGGTGCGATCACTCTCTCCCGGCCTCTTCTTCCTTGCTGCTTGTCTTGTTTCCTTTCTGGGCATTCATTTTTCTAATGACCAATAGTTTGCAAACTGCACACTGATCTTTGATCTAACCAGGGCAGACTTGGACTGGGTGCTCCTTCTCTAGGTGCTCCTTGTCTGGTTATTCCTTGTTTAAATAGTCCTTGGCTATGATTTCCATTCCCCTCTTCTGTTCCCACTACTACCAGTCTCCCCCTTCTTTTCTTGTACCTCTCTTCTGCATTGCCATATACTCTCCATGCTTCAGCTAATAAGGTTGCTACATTTCTTGCATTTGCTCCCCAAGGCTTCTGAAGTTTGTGTGCAATAGTTTTAGTGGATGCCCCTCAAATGAGGGATACTAACTGTTGCATTCCTACCTCAGTCCCAGGGTCTAGCCATGTATATCAGTGCAGAGCCTCCCTCAGACCATCCAGGAATTCAGATGGTGACTCAGAAGGACCCTGCTTCACTTCAGACAACTTTGACCAATTTATGCTTTTGGCAATGGCTCTCTCCATCCCGCTTGCAATCCATTCTTGATAGTCTTTGCATTTCTGCATTTCTGCTCTTCTCTCTGCCACTTTGGATAATCATCATCTGCTAAATTCCCTGCTGTTGTTCAAATCAATTGCTTTTTAGATTCCATCATAGCATCTAACAACAACTGCATATCACTCCACTCTGGGATATGTTGTTTTATTATAAACTGTAGGCATTTAGCAGTGCCCATCCAATCACTCTGATAATTTTTAGCAACTTTTCCCACGTCTCCAGGTCAAATGTAGACTTGAACTAACTTCCTTTCTCCCTCTGGTCCCACTGCCTCCCGTAAAGGTGCCTGGAACACATGTTTTCTGGTGCGGGATGAGATGGGAGTGTCTGAAGGAGAGGGAGCTGGAGTTGGAGACCATCTTCCTTCTGAGTCACCCTCCTCCTCCTGTCCTCTCCTAGGGGGAGGCTTGAGCAAACAATCCCTTCATTCTTGTTCCTGTGCTACTGTCTGATAAACTTTGTCAGGTTTTGTACATCTCTGGCCTATACTGCACACCAAAGAACACCGTTTCATTCTTCTCTTGTCATTTCTAGTTTCTTTTTCAAGGGCTAACACCATGGGGTCAGAGGGAGGCCCGATCCCACAATCTCTTTGCCATTCGGGGTGGTTCCCGAGATAAAACAATAGATTGGCATAAGAAACCTCTCCCTATTTTCCTTCTCATCTCAAAAACAACATTAGCTACAACAGAGTATTATAATCTAAAGTCTCATTAAGTGGCCACTTTGCTCCATCTTCCAGTTTATACAAAGGCCACCATTGGTTACAGTATTTAACTCCAGTTCCCTTCTTTTCAGAGCCTCCAATTCCTACCATTTCTTTCTAATATACTAAAACACATCTTAGTGGACTGGCTCTAGGCATGTCCTTGTTCTCACAAGTCCCCATCTTCTCCTTAAGTGTCTTTTATCTCCTTCTGGTCACCTGTGTAGAATATTAACCACTCTTTATATACCCTCCCTGCCCTTTTTATTTTTTCACTTTTCTATTTTATTTATTTGACCAAATTTTTTTTCTCACAAAATTCTACAGTCTCCTTTCAATTTTCTTCAGGTACTATCTAATCTCTGGGGATACAACGTTTGTGTACTAAAATCCCCAAATTTTGACAAGTCCACAGAGTGCTAGAATCTGGAGCTATACTCCTAAAATACAGGCACCGGGGAAGGGAATGTGTTACAGCCCCTTTAGACTCATTTCCCTTTCATTTTGTTTTCCCCAGTCTTCCTTCCACACTATTCTTGTCAAACGTGCAGTCAGATGCTTCTTTCCACACACCACTGCTCAAACATCTGCGTTCTCAATCTCTGCTCTAATTGCCTGCCAGTCGTCTCTAGTAAGAGTTGCACTCCGTGTTTGCCTCTTGTGACAAAGAGCACGTATTCCACCTTTTACACAAAGCAGACACCACTTCCCCATTCAGGCCAAAACCATGTTGCCAAGGCTAGAAAAAGCAGAAAAGCAGCAGCATGGCACACAGCAGCAGCCCTGGCTGGGAGCACTCAGTGTTTGTGATCAACTCCACAAGAGCTCAGCCAGGCTGCAGCTCCTCAAGGCCCAGCCCTGAGCAGCATTTCTCCCATCCTGCTGGCGCTGAAAAAGGGCACCCACGGCCAATGCACCACCACAAGGCACCAGATCACACCTGAGCACAGGCCCTCCATGCTGACATCCCATGCCATCCCAGGCCTCCAAATCCTCCAAACACTTCCCACCTCACGCCCACTCCCAGGGGCTGCGTGGGGACAACACAGGGCTCTCCAGGTGCCACACAGCCCCTGTGCCTCAGGCACTCCCTGGCCTTCCACAAACACCTCCCAGCCGTCTCTGTGCTCCTACACAACACTGAGCTCACCGCCAAGCCCAGGGGCTCCCTGGGGACATTCCAGGCCTCTCCCATCTGCCAAAGCACACCGAGCTCATGGGCTGCAGCAGGATGGCACTTGGGACATCACTGCTGTCTCCAGGCTGCTGACATTTACACAGGAATGGCACTGACTGACACGCAGCTGTGGCCAGGGCCCTTGAGCAGCTCCTCTGCTCAATCTTTGCCTCACTCTCAGCACCTTCAATCAGGCTCAGGAGCCAGAAGGAATTTCAGCAGCATCCAACATCACATGCTGCTCCCTCTCAATCCACACTGAGAGCTTTGTAAGCAGGTCACTGTCCAAGTGCCTTGACCACATTCCAAGGGAAAGCAGCCAGCCCAAAGTGTCCTGCTACAACCTCCCAGGGCTCTCTGGATTGCTAAAGAGCAGGAGGGGCAAAAGCACTCCCAGGGCTTCCATCCTCACATCCCAGGTGGTTCCAGGTGTCCAGAGATGTCTGACCTCAGCTCCACTCCCAGGGCTCCCATCCTCACATCCCAGGTGGTTCCAGGTGTCCAGAGATGTCTGACCTCAGCTCCACTCCCAGGGCTCCCATGGGGCTACCCCAGAGCTCTGTGGGCGTGATGAAGAGCCGTGTGCTCAGAGGCACTCACAGTCATTCTGTGCCTACATCCCAGGGGACTTTAGTGAGCTCCTGCAGTGCTGTGTCACAGGCACAGGAGGATGTTCCATGAGGACATGCCTGTGCTCTCCGTGCTCCTAAAGAACAGTGAGGGCACAAACAAGCCCAGGGGCTCTATGGGAACAAGGCAGGAGTGTCCCGTTTGTGAAGCGCACCGAGCTCACAGGCCACAACTGCCGCAGAAAAGCCGCTGAGGGGTTTTTCTGCGGATCCCCGTCCCGGGAGCCTCCTGCCGGTGGTTGCCCCGTCCCCTCCCAGCGGACCACGAATGTCCTAAGCTTTCGCTGGACAGACGTGGGAGACTAGCCGTCTCCTAGGAGAGAGGGAGCGTCGGAGGATCCTAGGATTTTCCTGGGGTGCCGCGGAGAATCAGGGAGGACTCTCGCCTTGGGTAACAGAGTACTTTATTGCTCTCAATCCCGGGGCAGAAGAGCCTCGAGCTAGCTCATGCAAGGGTACATAACGGAACATGAGGGCCAATAGGGAACGACCGAAGGGGTGGAGTTGGGGAAGGGACAGGGGTTTACTTCCAATGGTAAGGAACCGGGGGGGGGATAACCGGCAACAGACAAATCACAATGTACAGAACTGAGAACTCTCTGGAAGAAGGGAAAGGATCAAACTTGGATAGACGAACGGGAAAACCAGTGACAAGCAATGAGGAGGAGTCATAGGAGTGGTCAGCATTCAGACTATACCCCAGACGTCTTTATCCTGGGGGTGGAACTAGGATCTTTCCACCACGAATTCTCACGGGGTTTCTGGGGTTTTAATTCCATGCTTACCACTCCTACATCTCCCCCTTTTCTTTTTTCTAAGAACGTTTTTCTGAGTAAATTTACTACAACATTTTTTAAACATGCAAACAACAGCAAAACGATAACGATAATAACGAGAATCCACAACAAGGATTTTATCAGCCCAACAGCCCACGAAGAAAGTCCAAGGCCATCTAGCATGTGTTGGAGCCAGTCTTTACTCTCAACCTTCAGTTGGCCTATGTGCCCGCGCATTTCCTGGAGCGTTGCGTGAATACTCTTCGCGTTGGATGACAAGTTAAGACAACACATCCCTTCGAAGTCCTCGCACCCGTGCCCGTGTGCGAGGAGGAGAAAGTCAATCGCCGCCCTGTTCTGCAGGGTGGCGTGCCTAGTAGTGTCCTCATCTTCTAGCAGTTGGGTCAATGCCCGGGACGTGAGGTTGGCTTGTCTGCCAAGCCAACACTCTAAATGGCCTAATTCCCCCAAGGCCTTAGCTGCCGCCACCCAGGGCACGAATATGGAGGCAGCCACCCTCTTTGAAAAACTCCAATGTTCAACAGCCGAATTGCAATTTTCGTCCCAAGTTTCGAGTGATCTTTTTTGATGGGTCAAATTATAGAATTTTCTCCATTCCAAAATTTGAGTCTTGTTGGGGGTCATGAGGGTGAGTTGGCCCAACGTGCATGGCCCACCTGAAAGACGGGACGGAATCCCGGCCCAGACTCTATCCCCACAGATTAAAAACACACCGGAGGGGAGAGTCTTCGGGACTGGCGTGGACTTGGACCGGTTGGAGACAGATCTCATAGTATAGTTACACCAATTTTCAAAACTGTAAACGGATCTTTTTAGGGGATGCACATATTTGTATGGAATTTTACCATATCCTCCAAATTTCTTGGCATCTTCTAAACTAGGGAAGTAATCAAAGCCAATACAAAAGTCTGCTTTGGAGGACCCCAACAGCACCAATTCTTGGGGTTCCTCTGGTGCACGTGGGAGGGTCTTCATCCACGCGTCCCAGGTGTCAACTGGTTCGGGCCTTTTACCTGCGAAGGAGGTGTCATCTCTTCGCAGGGGGATACCTACTAGGCAAGTCGACATGGGATCGTTCGCGGAATGCATGCTCAGACACATGCTATCTTGTTTCAACGCCTTGGCGAGCGTTACCCAAACGTTCTCTCTGGGCTGTTGGACTAGCCAACCTCTGCTTGTCGGTGTTAGGGATGTTATGGCAGCAAACAAAAGGATGACTCGCACAGGCTCGAGGGCTCCAAGGATTCTCACCATCGTTACCGCTTTTCCTGGGGTGAGTAAAACACATGATTGAGGGGTAAGTACAGCACCTAATATTTACTGATGACTTCCTTTCCCTCATCTGACGTCTTTCCCCTCCCATCTCCCCTCTTTACCACTCTAACACTAGGTAGGAGGAGGTCTTAGGGAGAGGGAAAGGTAAGAAGGGGTCTCAGGGAAGGGGTAGGAATGGGAGAGGGAGGTATTTAAGGGCATTAAAGTCTTTTTAAATGCTCTTTCTTCTTGCGAGAATAGCAGGTTGGTTTAGGTCCATCATCTTTGGATCTTTTCGTTGTGGATGTTGTATTTTCTTCTTTCGACGCTTCCACGCCGTCGAGTCGTCTTGTCCGGGTGTCGTGGAGGGGTCATGGCACTCCTTTCTGAAAGGCTTAATATTTTTTGCCGGGAGCCAGCGCGGTCCGCCTGGGGTGGAGACACAACCGTATCCCCTTCCCCAGACGATTAGCGGCGCTGGCCCCATAATTTGCTGACTTTCAGGATCCTTGTACAACACTGGTGGACGTTCTGCCAATTTACTTCGGGCCGAATTCGTAAAATGTCTAAATACGGGGGGAGTCGGCTCACTTTCGGAGCAATTTAGGAAATTTAGAGTTATTAGCGCCTTGCAGAGGCGCTCAATGGGCGACTTTCCCTCTGCCTCTCCCCGCTGTTGTACAAGGAGCCTTTTCAAATCTCGATGTTTCCTCTCTACTAGGGCTTGCCCAGTAGGAGAGTGAGGAATGCCAGTAGTATGTTTGACACCCCAGCCCTGCATAAATCCTCTGATGGTAGCGGAGGTATATGCAGGGCCATTGTCAGTCTTGATTTCTTTCGGGACTCCCAGCACAGAGAATGCCATTGTTAGGTGTCTTTTGACATCTCGTGCCTTCTCTCCCATATGGGCAGACGCAAATACTGCTCCTGAAAACGTGTCTACTGATACATGAACATACTTGAGCCTGCCAAAGGGAGAGAAGTGGGTTACGTCCATTTGCCAGATCTCGTTAGAATTGATCCCCCTTGGGTTTACTCCTTGGTTAAATGATGGTATCTGGAATGATTGACAACTCGGGCATGTGGCCACTATGGCACGAGCCTGCTCCAGAGAAAGACCAAACATTCTCCGGAGGGCCGGTGCATTTTGATGATAACATTGGTGGCTCAGGCGTGCCTGTGCAAAGATGTCTGGGATGTTACACTGCATGACAGGCATCGCCAGGGTGTCGGCCCTCGCATTCCCCTCTGAGATAAAACCAGGGAGGCCTGAATGCGACCTCACATGCATAACATAATATTGGTGCTTGCGGTGGGATAGGAGCTCAATCAGTCTCGCAAGCAGGCCAAATAGTTTCTGGTTTGGTACCTCCTTCAGTAAAGAATGTTCTGCCCTGGACACTACTCCGGCCACATAAGCCGAATCAGTTACCAAATTGATAGGTTGCTCTTGAAACCTTTCGAATACTCTGACGACTGCGGCCAGTTCAGCGATCTGTGGAGAGCCCTCCACAACGTGAACTTCCTCGTCCCACTCGAGGGAAACTGGATCTCTCCAAGTCAAAACGGACTTGTGAGATGACCCAGAGCCGTCAGTGAAAACTGTCACAGCGTCGTGAATTGGGGTTCTACTTTGTACGAATTTGGGAGCCAATTGAAACGAGGTGTTAAACAAATCATGTTTTAGTTTTTTGCTTTCAATTTGGCCAATGTAGCTGTCCAAAGCTAATTGAAGGGTTTCACTTTCTTGCAAAACACTCTCAAATTGATCTAATTTCCAGGGGATTGTTATGCATGTAAAGTCGCACCCCGCCAGGGTGCGAAGCCGCCGCCGAGCTCGTGTCATGAGCTCTGCCACCAAATCTTGTGGCCTCGAGATAGTTTTGGACGGAGAGTGGGGCAAGAACACCCACTCTATGATTAAGAGTGGATCTTTAGCCCCCTCGTCCCACTGAAATACCAACCCATAATATGATGGTGTCTTTCCCAAGATAATGTATCTAAATGGGAGATCAGGGTTGGTGCGATGTGCCCTTCGTGTTTTGATGGTAAACAATACCTTATCAATCACCCGCGCCGCCTCAGGGGTAATCTCAATGGGGCTGTCCAACGCGTGTCCGCCTCGAAGCAACTGGAACAGCGGCGCAAGTTCTGCCGTCTGCAGTCCTAGAAGGGGTCTGATCCAATTGATAGATCCGCAAAGCTGGTGTAATTGTCGAAGCGTCTTGGGGTTCTGCTCTATTTGAAGAAGCTGCGGGACGATTGTTCTCTCCGTAATTTTAACACCTAGATACTTCCAGGGTTCTTGGTATTGGATTTTTTCTGTCTGAATTTCCATTCCCGCAGCTTGGATGGCTTCGACGACAGCGGTCAGGGTCATGTCCAGCAAACTCTTTTCTGGGGCGCACACTAAAACATCGTCCATGTAATGGACTATCCGTGCTTTGGGGTACGCCTTCCTAATGGGAGAAAGCACCTCGGAGACGTACCATTGGCATATTACCGGGGAATTTCTCATTCCCTGGGGCAATACTAGCCAATGGTATCTCTTCATCGGCGCTTCTCTGTTTTTCCTTGGAACAGAGAAGGCGAACCTGGGTGCGTCAGCTGGATTCAAGGGAATGCTAAAAAAGCAGTCCTTTATGTCAATAATGGCGACTGGCCATCCCTTTGGTAACATTGACGGTGACGGGAGGCCAGGCTGTAATGGGCCCATCTCCTCCATGACCTTGTTAACAGCGCGGAGGTCATGGAGGAGTCGCCATTTGTCCTTCCCCGACTTTTTGATGACAAACACCGGGGTGTTCCAGGGGCTTGAGGAGGGCGCTAGATGACCTTTTTTTAGCTGTTCTTCAACTAGTTGTTCCAAAACACGCAGTTTGTCATCTCTTAGGGGCCACTGCTCCACCCTGACTGGTTGATCAGTCAGCCATTTAATGGCGGGGGTGGTGCGTGCAGCAGTGACCCCCCCTAGAAATCCCCCTTCGGTGGTATTCGGGGAATTTCTAGGGTCGCCCCCCATTGGGACATTACGTCCCTGCCTATCAAATTGAACCCTAGGGGAAGGACAAAGGGTTTAACTGAGGCCGTATGTCCATCGGGGCTTTGGATTATGATGTTGGAGGTGCTCTTTTTTGGGGCAACCGGGCCTCCTACGCCGTAAAGGCCTTGGGAGGCTTCCTTGGTTCCCCACTCTCTGGGCCATTCAGCTTGTGAAATGATAGTAACATCAGCACCTGTGTCTAAGAGTCCATAACTGTGAAAGGAAGATCTCCCATTGTCTATTTTACAGTCTATGATAGGTTTGTCTTTTCCGACGACCTCGGTCCACCAAATACATGGGGTACGTCGATCTCTTGGCAGGCAGTCAGGTAAAACGATGGCTTGCCCGATCCATGTATTTTTGGGAAGAAACCAGGGAGTTGTATTTGGGCATATAGCTAAAGACAGGTTCTTCCCTGGGCGGTAGTCTCTAATTTCAGGAATAACATAGATTCCCGGAGGTCCCCGAGAAGAGTCTCCGGTTAATAATACAGTCATTGAGTGTGGGGGTGGGTGTTTCAGAGTCACTGCAACGTGCTGGAATTCCCCCGATACTAAATGCAAGGTAAAAGCAGTGACGATGTCATATCGGTAACATACCTCTCGCTCCGGCGCTCCATCGGGTGTTTCTAAAGTTCGCGATGGGGATGGCACGGAGCTCCCGCTGGTTGCAGCCTTTAATTTGTTGGCTGGGGAGCGTGACGCTGCTCCACGCTCCCATCCCCGTTTCCCGGAGTGGGGAACATACCGGTTGACGTTTGGGTCCACCAGGGAAACGCCAGCGGGGACATCATCCATGGCGGCATCATGACATTTTGAGATGTCGGTGGCTGCTGGAACGACACTGTGCTCGGGGGTGCAGTGACATTAGTATTATTGTTGTTAGACATTGGTTTCGGCGCTGATGGTTTTGGCTTTTTACAGTTTTTAGCAAAGTGTCCAGGGAGCCCACAATTAAAGCATTTCGGTTTGGGACGAGTGTCCGTTTCAGTGGTAAACACGGTGGGTTTGACCCTTGGATGGGAATCTCTAGTTTCTTTGGCTGGTTTTTCCCGGATCTCAGAGCACCTCTCGGTAATTAAGTCAATGGAAGGGGGTGGTTCGGCGGGTAGGGTATCTATGATACGGCGGCAGTCCTCATTAGCGTTCTGCCTTACCATTTCTAGAAGCATTTCCCGTAGCAGATCGGGATTAGTAATTGTCCGAGCCATCGCTTCGCGAAGGCGGTCTACAAAGATTACAAAGCTTTCATTGGGTCCCTGCTTGATATCAGCATAGCTTTTAATTGGTGCCAGGTCTACGGGAATACTAAACAAAATCCTCTTTGCCACATTCTGGATTTCATGCAACACCTCCTCTGGCACGTTCGCAGCTTGATCTTGGGGCTTAGAAAAGTTCCCATCACCCGCTAGGTGATCCATAGTAAGTGCTGCTTTATTAGGGTCTCTTTTGTATATCTCAAGCAGCTTGTGGAGTTCTCTCCTCCACTTCTTCTCCCACACCCAATATTGGTGGTTCTAATAGTAAACTTGTCATTAAACTCTTAATGTCTTTTGATACCAGGGTGGATGACTCGAAGGTTGCATTAACTAGACTTTTAAAATATGATGAATTTCGCCCAAAATCCTTTCCTGCCTTACAAATATCTTTAATGATCCACTGCGACAGTGGTTCCCACCGTGGGTTTAACCCTTGCCGGTTGTATGTAACTGGAGCAGCGAATGGAATGGCTGCAGCTGCGAAGGCTTGGCAAGCCTCCGTCGTCCCCCCTCCCGGCTCAGACCCGTGGGAACTGGAAGCCTGGGCGTGGAAAAGTGGAAGGGGGGCGGGGTTCCCAGGGGACGAGACAGGAAGGTGGGCGGGGTGTGCGACGGCAGGGGTGGAGGGTGTTGGGGGGTGGAGCAGGGAAGGCGGGAGGGGACCCGTCGGATTGACATCTCCGGCCGCAGAGGGTGGGACCGACGCGTGGCCAATCGACGCCAAGGGGGTAGGGCTAGGGGAGGGGGTTAGGTGTTCCTCGCCGCGATCTCCCGCGCGCGCGCACTTCGAACAGCAAGTGCCGCAATGCGGCATTTCTCTAACGGTCACCCTGCCATCCTGTGGCGCAGTTCGTGTTTCTTTGTCGCCATCTTTATGTGGCGCCGTTAGAAAATCTAAGCAACTACGATAACCAGGGGGACTAGGCGCAACAGGCGCGACTGGGGGAGAGGGGTTAGGAATGAGGGTAAGGGTAGGGTCTGTCTCGGGTTGGCCCGTCCCTGGACAGAAGGGGTCGGTGGTCTTCCCGCGCGGGTCGGGGTCTTTAGCACCCCGGATTTCTCCCCCGCGCCCACGGCAATCGGGGGGTACCTGCATGGGTTGACTACTCGGGGTAGCGGGGTCGGGATCGAGGGAGATAAGGGGTTCATATGGGGCAGGGGTTTCAACATCGGCAACTCTCAAACTCTCCCCATTACTCGCCCAGACACGATAAATTAAAACTTGTAAAGGAAAAAACTGTCTAACTGAATCATCTCCTCGTTCGAAAAACTCTGTTAACTTTTGTCCCACATCATCCCAAAACTGAACTCTTAGAACAACGGAAGGCTGTGAAAAGGGCACATACTTAATGATCCACTTTACAAATTTTCTTAACAAAATCTTATCAAAATTTTACCCGCTATCTTGTAGTCTAAGTTTAACAGTATAATATAAACTAGAAATCTCCCGGTTCTTTCTTGACAGTTGGTTGCCCATTTCTGCCAAGAAATTTCTGTGCTCACCTCCGTAAAATAAAAGGGAATAAACACCGAGCTTACCGCTCTCTTAACGCACCGGCGCTCCGACGCCTTCCACGCAGCTGCGATTTCTCAGGCTACCAAGCCTCTCACTTCGGGCCACTGAGCCCCTCAAATCCACAAAAACGAACTGAAATCCGGAGGTGAGGTCTCCACCGAGAACAGCTCTCCCACTGAACTGCTGGGAGATCACTGTTCTCCCTGCAAATCCCCCCTCTAAAACAGAGGAGAAATGCAGGGGTTGGCTCTCAACGCGCGTCGTCGTCGGTGGTAAACGAGCAGTCCTGACTGGTTCGGAGAAACCAGAACGTTGGGCGCCAAACTGCTGCAGAAAAGCCGCTGAGGGGTTTTTCTGCGGATCCCCG
Source organism: Eopsaltria australis (assembly GCA_034509425.1). Lineage (NCBI taxonomy): Eukaryota > Metazoa > Chordata > Aves > Passeriformes > Petroicidae > Eopsaltria > Eopsaltria australis. The sequence goes on along the minus strand of JAVTVJ010001188.1, from coordinate 7,982 downwards.
TCCCGGGAGCCTCCTGCCGATGGTTGCCCCGTCCCCTCCCAGCGGACCACGAATGTCCTAAGCTTTCGCTGGACAGACGTGGGAGACTAGCCGTCTCCTAGGAGAGAGGGAGCGTCGGAGGATCCTTGGATTTTCCTGGGGTGCCGCGGAGAATCAGGGAGGACTCTTGCCTTGGGTAACAGAGTATTTTATTGCTCTCAATCCCAGGGCAGAAGAGCCTCGAGCTAGCTCATGCAAGGGTATATAACGGAATATGAGGGCCAATAGGGAACGACCGAAGGGGTGGAGTTGGGGAAGGGACAGGGGTTCACTTCCAATGGTAAGGAACCAGGGGAGGGGTAGCCGGCAACAGACAAATAACGATGTACAGAACCGAGAACTCTCTGGAAGAAGGGAAAGGATCAAACTTGGATAGACGAACGGGAAAACCAGTGACAAGCAACGAGGAGGAGTCATAGGAGTGGTCAGCATTCAGACTATACCCCAGACGTCTTTATCCTGGGGGTGGAACTAGGATCTTTCCACCACGAATTCTCACGGGGTTTCTGGGGTTTTAATTCCATGCTTACCACTCCTACACACAACAGGCTCTCAGTGCTGCCATGCCACGGGTCTCCAGGCTGCTCAGAAGCCCTGATGTCACAGGCACTGCCAGGGCCTCAGTGCTGCCATCCCAGCGGGTTCCACGCTGCTCAAGAGATGTGATGGCACTGGCAAGCGGCAGCAGCCGCCTCGGGCTGCAAGCTCCAGGGCTCCTGTGCCCCGGAGAGCTCCCAGTCCCCTAAATCGCACTCCTTTCTTTTTCACCATCACGTCCCAGCCGAGTACTTTTAGATGAAGGTTGGTTTTTTTCCCCGTCGCACGCAGAGCACCGCCCCAGGCTCCCGGCGAGCCGCCTCCCTTGGCTCCGCCTGCGCCGGCCCGGCCCCGCTGGCCTGAGAGCCCGCAGAGCCGCACCCGCAGCCCGGCAGTGGGATCGTGGCGAGCGGCAGAGGCCGGCCCGAAGCGAGCGGCAGAGCCCGGCCCGAGCTGCCCTGGCCGCCGCGAGAGCGCGGGGCCGGGCGCCCTTGGCCGGCTTTGGGCTTTGCTGCTGCCAGGTGCCAAGAGGGAATTGGGCTTGGATGTTGCGGGCTGTTTGATTGTTCAGCGCGGCAGGCGGAGGAGCGGCCATGGGCAGGGCTCTTGGAGGGGAGTGTGGGAGGTGTTTGTTTCTCATTGGCAGCACCCCCCAGAAAAGGCCGCTTTTTCTTTTGCATTTGTCTTTTGGATTGGGGTCCCCAGGCGCGGGTGGCGGCGGCGGGGCCGGGAGAGGAGGAGGCTGCGCGGGGGCAGCGAGCGCGTACGGCGAGCAGGGGGAGCCGGGCACGGCTGAGGCTGGCCACGGGCTGCGGGCGCTGCCGGGCCACGCGCGGGGTCTCTTTGCCAAGGACATTTCTGGGTGCGTCGCTTGCAGTCTTTTGCCTTGCTGCCGTTTGTCGCACGCCGGCGCCGCTTCGTCTTCAGCCCGCGGCGGGGCCGAGCAGGAGCGCAGCGGGGCGAGGGAGTGAGGCAGCAATGAAGGCGGGAGGCGGGGCAGGGGCACGGCGGCTTTGGAGAGCCGGGCCCTGGCCTTCGAGAGATGCCGCTGCTGCCTGTGCGGGCACAGGGCGGGGGGCAGGAAGTGCGGCGGCTCCCAGAGACTCCCTCCTTCCCTCCCCGGGAGCCGTGGGGCGCGGTGAGGCGCAGGGGAGGGGCAGTGGCGGTGGCGAGGGTGAGGGAGAGAGGAGGATGATTAAAGAGGCTTGAGATGTCACCGTGTGACTGCTCCTGACCTGTCTTAGGCAGCCCAGAGTCTTCTAGGATGTGAGCATGGAGCGCCTGTCACTGTCAGTGACCTCCTGGCTCCTTGGAAGCCCTGGAGAGCCCTGCGATGTCACCATGGAAGGTGTGTGAGGCTCATGCAGGTGAGCTTGGGGCTCTTGAAAAACCTGACTCTCTCTGGGATGTGAGGGTGGGATCCTTGGCAGGGTCTGTGACCTGAGTGCTGTTGAGCAGTTTAGAGAAAGCTTGGATGTCCCCATGGAACTGTTGTCCCTGCTGGTGCCATCAGAGTTCTTGAGCAGCCTAGAGACACATGGCATGTCAGCCCAGAGCTGCTGCCATTGCCTGGGATCTCACTGATCTTTAGGAGCACAGCAGACGCTAGCATGTCACAATGGAAGCCCTGGGAGTGCCTGTGACAAAGCCCTTCTTTAGCAGCCTGGAGAGCCCTGGCATGTCCCTGTGGAGTCCCTGTAACAGCGTGGGACCTCATGGGTCTTTTGCAGCCTTCAACAGCCTGGCAATGTCACCATAGAGCTGCTGGGAGTGCCTGGGACAAGACAACTTTTTCCCATCATGGAGACTTCTAGGATGTCAGCGTGGAAGCCGTGTGAGTGCCTGTGACATGGCAGCTGCTTAGCAGCCTAGAGACACGTGTGATGTTGGCATTGAGAGCCTGTGACAGCCTGTGAGGTCAGTGTGGTTTGGCAAATGGGAGACTCCTGGGATGTCCCCGTGGAGCCCCTGGGATTGCCCATGACCTCAGTGTTGTTTAGGATCATGGAGAGCACTGGGATGTCACCCTAGAAGCTGAGTGAGTGCCTGTGCCAAATGGGCTCCTTAACATGTAGAGAGCCCTGTGTTGTCCTCATGGACACTGGTGACTGCGTGTGACCTGCCAAGTCGTTGGAAGATGCAAGAGCTCTGGAATGTCCCAGTGGGTGGCCTGTGCCTGTGTGTGATCTGGACTTTTGAGCAGGCTGGAGACAAGTCTGATGTCAGCATGGACTGGAGTGGGGGGTGGTGGTTCAGGGAGGTAAGGCTGGGGGAGGAACGTGTGGCAGGGCTGGCTTGGAGCCGCTCAGGCACTGGGTGGGCAGGGACAGCACCAGAACCCAGGCCTGGGAAACACACGTGTCCCCCACTGGCCAAGTCCGGTCACGGGCAGCAGGTGTGCCCTCCATTGGGATGGGAGGTCACGTCACCCCAGTGGGACAGGGGACCAGGTGTACCCCCTGTCCCCAGCATGCCAAATCTGGTCAGGGAAGGCCAGGTCTACTCCCTGGGCTCTCAGACATGGTCTGCCTGCTGCTGCCAGGGGAGGCCTTCCCTCCTCTCCCGGTCAGGCCAGGTCTGCTCACCAAAACAATGGCAGTAGTGGTATTTCAGTGATGGCCTGGATTCCAACAGGGGATCACCCCACAGTGGCTGCTGACTGTACACCAGGCTCTACAGGGTCTTCTTTCCCCACTGAGTCCACCAAGCCTGTTCCCTTAGCTTTGGTTTCACTGGATAGTAGGTAGGGACAGTGGGAATCTCATCCATCCATTCATGTGCATGATTAATGAGATGATGAGGCATTTGGCTGTCTAACAGACGTATATTTTCATATATGTCCCTTTCTGGGTTAAGTGTAGGTGGCCCATGCACCGTGGTCAGATGCAGTACAATTTGGTCCTGATTAAGGGTTGAACATAGGTGGCCTGTCCTGGCTGCTTTGCTCACTTCTGTCTGTAAATGCTATTCCTCCTTGAGGCAGGTCTAGTTGTTAGATCCTCATCCAGCTTGGGCTATCTGGCCAACCCTTCCCACTGGGTGTAAAGATGGAAACTCTCATCAGTCTGTACCCAAGAGTTACAAAACTCCAACCTCACTAAATCAGCCTTCTCTTGCAGCAGTGTAGAGGGTGCAGGTGTAAAATGTATGGCCAGGACTTCCTTCAAATCTGAAGGATCAGTTGATGTGGCCGTTCATACATGGAATAATCGTATGGACTGCACCATTGTGCAAATTTGTAGGTTTAGTCAGTCCAGTTGAGGGTGGTCTAAGTCAGCAGCAGACGCTCAGCTACTGTTGAGCTGTGTTGATCTAATGCCCATGGAGCAGGCTCTGGGTAGTGAGGTCCTTAAAGGTGCTACCAAAAAATTGATTTCACCTTTTTGTGAAGCTGTTGCTTGGTGGCGAGTCCAAATGATGGGAAGGGGTGTCGCAGTAGAGACGGACACACGACACACTCATAATCCAAGGACAGAAAAGTTTTTTATTATTCCCTGTTAGTAGTTTTATAGCTTTTTCTCAGCTACTGTGGTTTGTTCTGATTGGCTGCTTAGCAAACAATGACAGGGCTGTCTGCAACACAAGGACCATTGAAACAGCAATACAATTGGCTATAGAAGCAATTAGTTCCATAGTGTAATCAAGTTCCTTCTGGTACACTCTTGATGTTCCACAGCAGAAACATCTCCTTGTGTGAAGAGCATCTACTTTGATTATCTTCTTGGCTGTCAAGGTGGCTTTCATTGTGGCTGCAGGTTGTCACGGAGTTTTCTCACGGGTAGATTTTGACTGTTTTTAAGTCAGCCTCTGTGAGGCTTTCAGACCAAGTGTCAGCCTCATCAAACCCCATCAAGGGGTATCTGTTCCCACCTCTCTCACACTGGGGCAGAGGTTAACTGAGTGAGTGCGAGGGTGTCTGGTGGGAGCAGTGCAACTTCCATGGCAATGCCCCATTAGTAACTATGCTCCCATAGTTTGCTGGATAGTAGGTAGGGACAGAGGGAATCTCTTTCATCCATTTGTGAGCATCACTAATTAGATGACGAGGCATGTGTCTATTTTTTGAACACATCTAAGTACTGTATGTTCCTTTTCCAGGTTAAGTATAGGTGGGGTGGGGGTTCAGCTCTGGGCTCTTCCCCCTTGGCTTCCTGTTCCTGAGCGAATCCTCATTAGCTCCTTTCCCTCCCATGACTGATATGCTCAAATCCAGAGGGTCACCACATCTGAGCTGAGGTCACAAGCCCAAATCTGTGCTGCCCCGTGCAGGTGTTTCAGTTCCTTTGGAGTTTTTCAATTCCATGGCTTCCTGTTGCTCTGCATACACAGGTAAGCAGCTGGCATCTAACAAAGGGGAGAGAAGGGAGGGCTGCAGAGGCTCTGGTGACAGGGGAGAGCAGGGGAAGATCTGCCCTCTGCCCAGCCGCGTGCTCGTTCCCCTGGCACAGCCTTCCCCTGCAGCTCGTGGCTGGAGGGTGCCCAGCAGAGGAGCTGCTGTGCTGGAGCACGGCGTGGAGGGGAAAGCCCCAGTGCCCCAGGCTGAGGAACGTGCTGGCAGATGGACAGGAAAGGTGCAGCATCCACTGTCACCGAAACCCGGGAAATAAACTGTCCAAATAGTTGGAGAGGTTAGAGAGCTGACATTCCTTTATTAGCAGTGCTGGATGCATGGGGACTTCTCCTCAAAGCATGCATGCTGAGACCAAGGTTTATATTCCTGAAACTAATACTTAGTCATCACTCTTTTGAATCCATGCATCTATGCTAATTATTTCCATGGTCTTGTTTCGATATGGTTCCAGGTGTTCTTCTGATGAGTCTTTTCTCCTTGAGAGTATCTCAAATATCAAGTATTGATGGACTTCTCTTACCATTCTTTCTTCTGACAGCCAGCCCTCCTTCTCAAATCTAAGACAGCAGCTCGTACATATGAATCACTGATGCAAGGAACCAGGGACATCTTAGGTGGAACGCGACTTCTTAGTGACAGACGTAGGGAGTTAGCACAAGGCCACACTGATCTCTGGCATTTGTACTGAGCCCTGTAGGTACAAAACCAACAGGGCCCCTCACTCACCCGTCTGCAGGGGCTGCCGCGTGGGCACCTTGGGGGGCTCTGCTGGGGAGATGCTTTCCTGGGGAGCCCCGTGCTCCTCCCAGGCCACCTGGCTGTCGGATCCATCATGAATGCCTTCTCCTCTTTAACAAAGATTAAATCTGGTTTAAATAATTCATTGTCCTCATCCCTAAGGTGTGGTTCTGGAAAACAGTCCAATTCTCCTTCTTAGCCTCACAGCTAAGGGTGTCCCAGATGGAATTGTGTCATTTCATCCTGGCATCCTGAGTAATTGGGCAGTTTCCAATGATATGGGCGGAAGTCTCAAACTCAGTGCCACAATGCCTGCAGGATCTCACGCAGTCTCCATGTCTACCCCTTGCCAGGAACTCTCTTGTAGGGTAGACGTTGGCTCTCAATGGAAGCACGGTAATCAACTTGCTGTGAGGTATGCCTCTGTAGGGTGTTATCCATCCATTACTGATCTTATCATTCTCAAAGTTCTCAATACCATGGCCCTGGACAACCAGCTGTTTGCATTTCTGGAACTCAGCCTTCCGCCAATTGCAAGGTCTTGGATAGCGGAATTTTTGGACTGGTGCCTCCCATTCTGACAAACCTTCATCACAACCCACCACACTCTCCAATCTTGGAATAGGTTCCCAAATTTGCGGGATGGACTCTTTATTTCCTCCAGCTCAAACCCACAATTCCTCATACAACAGTTCCAGACGATCACCTTTCAAAAATGCCACAGGAGCCTCATCCAAAAACTGTGCAAGTCTATGCAGGCTCCGCACTTGCATGCTGGGAATAAGCACCGCCAATTTCAAGATACCTAATCCCCCATCTTTACAACTAGAATACAAGATCTTGTAAGTTGGCACTGCTGAGCACGTGCCCAGCCTCCCACTTATTCTACACCTCTCATGTCTCTTCCCAGCGCCAGACTAGAGTCAAGCTCAACAGGGTCTTCTTTCCCCGCTGATTCCACCAAGCCCGTTCCCTTGGCTGTGGTTTCGCTGGATCGTAGGTAGGAACAGTGGGAATCTCATTCATTCATTCATGCACATCACTAATTAGATGACGAGGCATTTGCCTATCTAATAAACATACTAAATGCATATGTTTGTTTTCCGGGTTAAGTGAAGGTGGCCCGTCCACCTTGTCCAGATCGGAATTTGTAATGCCTAAATATGGGCGGGTGACACAGTATGAGCAGAATGAAAAGCCCCACTGGTGTCCACCCCTCCTTATCGTTGATGAAACGTCACATGCCAATTCTTATTTATTTTACAATTTCAAGAACAATGGATCGAGCTTGGCTGGTAAAAATATGTACAATATCTACAGAGGATAGGAGCGCTCTGGATGCTAGGATCTTCTCTAGCCTCGTTTTAGAGAGACCGAGGGCCGATAGCAACTCAGAGTTCTTTTCGTACCACTTTCCCCACGCTCCCAAAGGGAAAGCCCACAAAGTCCACAACAATGGCATTAGTCAGCTCTTCCACCTGGTTGAGGAGGCGCTGATATTTTATTATCTTCTCAGCCGCTGCATCCTTCAAAGAGGAGTTGCTGTGCTCATATCTGACTGTCACGTCCACCACAATTGCCTTTTCCTCCTTCACAAAGATTAAATCCGGTTTAGACAATTTTTTATCCTCATCTCTGATATGTGGCTCCTGGAAAACAATCTAATTCTCCTTAGCCTCACGGCTAAGGATTTCACAGATGGGATTGTGATGTTTGATCCTGGCATCTTGAATAATTGGACAGTTCCCAATAATGTGGGCGGTAGTCTCAAACTCAGCACCACAATGCCTGCAGGATCGTATGCAGTCACCGTGCCTACCCCTCGCCAGGAGCTCTCTTGTGGGGTAGACATTGGCCCTCAGTTGAAGTGCGGTTATCAGTTCCTGTGGGGTATGCCTTTATAGCGTGTTAACCACCCATTACTGATTTTATCGTTCTCAAAGTTCTCGACTCCATGGCCCTGGGCAACCAGCTGTTTCCATTTCTGGAACTCTATCTTCCGCCAATTACAAGGTCTCAGGTAGTGGAATTTTTGGACTGGTGCCTCCCACTCCGACAATTCTTCATCCCAACTCACCACACTCTCCAAACGTGGAATTGGCTCCCAGATTTGCGGGATGGACTCCTTCACTCCTCCAGCTCTTACCCACGACTTTTCGTACAACGAGTCCAGATGACTGTCTTTCAAAAATACTTTAAGAGTTTCATCCAAAGACTGTGCAAGTCGATGCAGCCTCCGCGTCTGGATACTGGGAATGAGCGCCGCCAATTTCAGGATACCTAATCCACCGTCCTTACAGCTGGAATACAAAATACC
>JAVTVJ010001187.1:0-13751 GCA_034509425.1 Eopsaltria australis | reverse complement strand
CCGAACAACTGGCTAAGGGTCACATTGTGCCATCGTCCAGCCCCTGGAACACTCCAATTTTTGTTATTAAAAAACCAAAAAAGAACGAGTGGCGGCTGCTACAAGATCTAAGAGCAGTGAACAAAGTGATGGAGGAAATGGGCCCCCTCCAACCAGGTCTCCCATCACCTGCAATGTTACCGCAGAATTGTCCTCTAGCTATAATAGACGTTAAGGACTGCTTTTTTAGTATTCCTTTGCACCCTGACGACGCGCCGAAATTTGCATTTTCAGTGCCTTCCATAAACCGGGAGGCACCGATGAGACATTATCATTGGCTCGTATTGCCTCAAGGACTGAAAAATTCCCCAGCAATTTGCCAATGGTATGTCTCGGAGGTGCTCTCCCCGGTTAGGAAAACCTTTCCACAGTCAAAGATTTATCATTATATGGACGATGTATTAGTGTGCTCACCTGACCGAGAGACTCTAGACTCTGCCTTAAAGGAGGTTGTCAAGGCCATCGAGGATGTGGGAATGCAAGTACATCCCGAAAAGATACAGAGGATGCCGCCTTGGAAGTACTTGGGAATGAAGATCCAGGAGACAACGGTAACACCGCAGTTGCTGAAGTTAGAGCAGCATCCGTCAACTTTGCGCGAACTTCATCAACTGTGTGGATCGATAAACTGGATCAGGCCGCTCCTCGGACTGAAAACTTCAGAGTTGTCACCTTTATTTGAGCTGCTACGAGGAGGACAAGCCCTAGACGCCCCAATGGCCGTGACACCAGAGGCCGAACAGGTCATCAAGAAGGTAATGTTTACGATCTCCACAAAACACGCACACAGAACTAACCCGATTCTCCCGTACCGATTTATGGTACTGGGAAAGACACCAAGGTATTATGGTCTCATTTTTCAGTGGGACGAGGGGGTCAAGGAGTCGCTCCTAATCGTGGAGTGGATTTTCTTGCCTCACACATCATCCAAGACAATAACAAGGCCACAGGAATTGGTGGCCGAGCTGATCATTAAGGCTCGGCACCGGCTCCGTGTACTAGCAGGATGTGATTTTGCGTACATCCAAGGTCCTTGGAAGCAGAATAGTTTTGAAGAAGTGCTCCAAGAAAGTGAGGACCTCCAGCTTGCCCTCGAAAATTACTCAGGCCAAATTGGCAACCAAAAGCTAAAACACCAATTTTTCAATACTGAGTTTAAATTGGCTCCTGATGTGGCTCAAAGTAAAACACCAATTAAGAATGCTCTAACAGTTTTTACAGATGGCTCTGGCTCTTCTCATAAGTCTGTGTTGACTTGGAGAGATCCAGAGACCCTCCAGTGGGACGAAGAAGTTCAGATAGTTGAGGGTTCCCCTCAAATAGCTGAACTAGCTGCTGTAGTTAGAGTGGTTGAGAGGTTTGAGGAACTGCCACTCAACCTCGTAACTGATTCGGCATATGTGGCAGGAGTAGTTTCTAGAGCAGAGCATTCCTTACTGAGAGAGGTCCCAAATAAAAAATTATTTGGTTTGCTTGCGCGGCTCGTAATGTTGTTGTCCCTCCGCCAGCATCAATATTTTGTGATGCACGTAAGATCACATTCTGGCTTGCCAGGTTTTATATCTGAAGGCAATGCGAGAGCCGATGCTCTGGCGATGCCTGTGATGAAGTGTACCGTACCTGACACATTCGCACAGGCTCGCCTTAGCCATCAATTCTTTCACCAGAATGCGCCAGCACTCCGTAGGATGTTTCACCTATCCTTGGAGCAAGCTAAGGCAATAGTGGCCACATGTCCATCATGTCAATCCTATCAAATACCTACATTCAACGCAGGAGTCAACCCTAGGGGGTTGAACTCCAATGAGATTTGGCAATCAGATGTCACCCATTTTACACCTTTCGGGAAGTTGAAATATATACACGTGTCAGTAGACACATTTTCAGGCGCTCTCTTCGCCTCGGCTCATGCCGGAGAGAAGGCGAGAGATGCCAAAAAACATTTTACTATGGCATTTGCAGTTTTGGGAATTCCAAAACAGATTAAAACAGACAACGGACCGGCGTATGTATCTGCCTCCTTGCGTCAGTTTTTTCAAAACTGGGGAGTAGAACATACGACCGGAATTCCACATTCTCCGTCGGGACAAGCGTTAGTTGAGAGGAAACATCAAGATATTAAACGCATCCTTACACAGCAGCGGGGAGAGGCAGGAGAGAAGTCGCCCGTTGAGCGCCTCTGCAAGGCTCTGTTTACGTTAAATTTTTTAAATTGCTCTGATAGTGAGCCAACTCCCCCCGTCTTCCGGCATTTCATGAATTCGACAAATTCCAAATTGACAGAAAGACCGCCGGTGCTGTTTAAGGATCCGCAGAGTCATCAAATTTTAGGTCCCGCACCGTTAATCGTCTGGGGGAGGGGGTATGCATGTGTCTCCACCCCAGGCGGTCCGCGGTGGATTCCGGCAAAAAATGTGAAGCCGTATGTGGAGGATCGTGGGAAAGACAAGGATAAGAGCGACAACAATCCATCAGTCGCATGGAAAAGAAGAAAAAGGAGAAATGGAAAGCGAAAGGACTTACCTGATATGACGTGTACCGATCAGCGACCAGCGAATACCAGACAGAGAAGCCATAGTTTATGATTAACCCCTCTACGACACTCCCTCTAAGACTACCCTGTGTTCCAACCCCATATCCCTTCACTTACCTTATTCTCCTTGTTTATATCCCAACCTAACAGTCCCGTAATAACCCTATCCCACCTTGTATCCTAATTTAAGTAAAAGAAAAGGGGGAGGCGGAGAGGAGTTGAAAAGAATCAGAAAATTGAAAAATTGTTTTGGTTTGATTCAAAAGTTATTCATGTTTGTTTTGATATTAGATTTAAAGGATCCATGACAATGAAAACCACGGGAGTCATCATGGCCCTGATGTGGGTGATGCTGAACGTCCTGCCCCGAATCGAAGGATGGCTTGTACAACAGCCACAAGAGAATATCTGGATCACGTTAGCCAAAGCCCTAAACCAAGACAGCATGTGTTTGAGTATGGGTGCAACTTCAGATCCCATGTCGACCTGCCTAGTAGGTATCCCCCTGCGAATGAATGACACCTCCTTCGCAGGTAAAAGGCCCGAACCTGTTGACAACTGGGATGCGTGGATGAGGACCCTTCCCCATGCACCAGAGGAGCCCCAAGAATTGGCACTGTTGGGGTCCTCCAAAGCTGACTTTTGTATCAATTTTGACTACTTCCCTAAGTGGGAAGATGCTAAAATATTTGGAGGATATGATAAAATTCCATACCAGGATGTGCATCCCCTAAAAAGATCAGTGTACAGTCTTGAAAATTGGTGTAACTATACCACGAGATCTGTCCTCAAACGGTCCAAGTCCACGCCCGTCCCGAAGACTCTCCCCTCCGGCGTATTCTTAATCTGTGGAGATAGAGTCTGGGCTGGGATACCGTCCCGTCTTTCAGGTGGGCCATGCACGTTGGGCCAACTCACCCTCATGACCCCCAACAAGACCCAAATTCTTGAATGGAGAAAATTCTATAATCTGACCCGTCAAAAAAGATCACTCAGAATTTGGGACGAAAGTTGCAATTCGGCTGTTGAACATTGGAGTTTTTCAAAGAGGGTGGCTGCCTCCATATTCGTGCCCTGGGTGGCGGCAGCTAAGGCCTTGGGGGAATTAGGCCATTTAGAGTGTTGGCTTGGCAGACAAGCCAACCTCACGTCCTGGGCATTGACCCAGCTGCTGGAAGATAAGGACACTACTAGGCACGCCACCCTGCAGAACAGGGCGGCGATTGACTTTCTCCTTCTCGCACACGGGCACGGGTGCGAGGACTTTGAAGGGATGTGTTGTATGAACTTATCATCCCATTCAAAAAGCATCCATGCAACGCTACAAGAACTGCAAGGACAATTCACTCAACTAAGGACTGAAAGTAAAGACTGGTTGGACCATCTAATGAGTGACTGGGGCATTTCAAAATGGGGCATGGACTTGTTGAAATCTATTTTATGGATCCTAATCGTCATCGTTATCGTGTTAAGTATGTTTGGTTGCTTAAAAAATATTCTAGTATCGTTAGTACAACGGGCTTTTTTAAATAAAAGAAAAGGGGGAGATGTGGCAGTTGTCAATATAGAAACGAGACCTAGGGGCTTGAGGACTTCCTGGTGGATCGGTCCATCGGGGAGTCGCCCCCCTGCTATAAAAACATCCATGGTTTAGCCTGGTTGTAGTCACACCCCAGTTAACACCCAAAGTTGACACCCCTTGTTCCTATTGAATATGGTATTTGTCTATCACACAGGTGATTGACAGGTTGTTCTGGAAAGTTCTCTGTACCCCTGTTTATGATTTGTTGTTATCCCCAAACCACTCCCCTGTTTCTATATTATTTGCTGCTGTTGAAAGCTCCCGCCTTAATCCCACCCCAAGCCTTTACCCTGATTGGTTGTTTATTGTACTACATAAGTTGCTGTCGAGAGCTAGTCGGGGCTCCTTTGACTTTGGGGTTCCAGGGAATAAACCTCTCTGTTGCCTGAAGCTTAGAGTCGCTCCTGCCTTTGTGATTCCTCCTGAACCAAACCCAAGACGACCCTCCACGCCTTCCTCCCTGTGTGGAATCCTCGGGGTTCCCTCGGCTCTCATCCTAACGGACAGGGGGTTGAGGTAGCACAGTGGTGAGGAAGGCAACCACCGAGCAGAGGCACCGTGCCTGGGATCGGAGGACGAGTAGGTATTACACCGAAAAATATATAAAACTTTACAGTTGGCGCCCAACGTGAGTGGTTCCTGGAGGAATCACGAAAGACAGCTCGCTACCAGCAGCGAAGACGCCGTTGCGGGCCACTCCCTGCGGAGCTGCCTTTCGTTTAAGAAAGCAGCTTCTGCAGGTCGAGCTGCGACCCCCGGCTCCGGGAGCGGGAAAGCAGCTCACTCCACAAAGGCCCCCCCACTTCTTTGGATTTCTTTTGGCGGTTTGCCCTCGACAAGAGAGGGGACCCTCGAGAAGAGAGGGGAATTTGAAGAAGCTGGTGAAAAAGAATTCGGAGAAGAATTTGCAGAGCAAGTGAGTGCTCGGACTTTGTTCCGCCGCGGTTTTTTTTTAAGTTTAAGGTGGGGGAGTTTTCTTCTATAGTAAGGATGGGCAACCACCTTGCTAAGAGGGAAAAGGAGCTTTCATTTATTTTTTATGGTTTAAAAGTTCAGTTAGTTACTTCAGGGGAAAAATTTGACAAAAAGTTATTACGGAAAATTGTAAAGTGGGTAATCGAAAATGTTTGTTTTGAAGCACCAAAAGAGGTTTTTACTTTAGAATTTTGGGATCGTGTAGGATTTAAACTAAACGAATGTGACAGCGAGGGGCGATTTGCAGTTCAGAAATTTTTCGGGTTACAAATCGCGATTTATCGAGTTTTATCTAACAACGGGGAGAAGAGTTCTGGTTTAGATAAAGCTGTTCCCCCTTCTCCGAAAAGTGAACCTAATGCCACTAACCCGATCCCTCTTCCCCCCGGTGTGGAAAACGGCAGGATACCCCTCATTAGCGAGCAGCGTGAGGGAGAAATCCGGAGCCACAGAAGCTCCGATTCTGTTCGTGATCCCACCGACCCCTTCTGTCCTGGGACGGATCCACCCAAGACAGATCCCACCCCAGCCCTTATTCCTTTCCCTCCGTCCCCAGTTGCACCGGTTGTGCGTCCCTCCCCACGTTATAATAGTTTAATAGAATTTAAACCTGCGCCAGCAGGGAATGGCGGCGGTGGAATTCTTATTGCGCCATCGGGAAACGGCGGCGGGGGAATTCTTACTGAGCCATCGAGGAATGGCGGCGGGGGAATTCTTACTGCGCCATCGGGAGATGGCGGCGGGGGAATTCTTACTGCGCCATCGGGAAATGGCGGCAGGGGAATTTTCACTGCGCCACGGTATACCGTTGAAGTAGTTTTGCCACAATGCGGAATTCAGGGCGCATGCGCGGGAGATCGCGGCGGGAACCCCCTAACCCCCTTCCCTAGCCCTACCCCCTTGGCGTCGATTGGTCACGCGTCGGTCCCACCCTCTGCGGCCGGCGATGTCAATCCTACGGGTCCCCTCCCTCCTTCCCAGCTCCACCCCGCAACACCCTCCACCCCTGCCGTCACGCACCCCGCCCACCTCCCTGTCTCCTCCCCTGGGAACCCCGCCCCCCTTCCACTTTCCCACGCCCAGGCTTTCGGTTCCCACGGGTCTACACCGGAAGGGGGTGTGCCTGAAGCCTAAAGCCAACAAGCCTTGGCAGCAGCCTTGCCCACACCCATTGTAGCACCAGTGACATACAATAGGACAGGTGCCAATCCCAGATTGGAGCCTCTCCCACAACAAACGATAAAAGAAATCTGTAAAGCCTCAAAAGAATTTGGAAGAGATTCAGCATATTTTAAAGGACTTATAAATGCAACCTTTAAATCATCTGTCTTAGTACCTGATGACATCAAAACGCTGATGTCAAGTCTTTTAGTTGAGAGTCACTACTGGATATGGGACAAAATATGGAGAAGAGAATTAACAAAGTTGCTTGAATCATATAAAGGTGACCCAAATAAAGCCAATATTACTATAGACCATCTTGTGGGGGAGGGGAATCAATCCAAACCTCGTGACCAAGCAAATAACATTCCCGAGGAAATACTAAGGGATGTACAGTTAGCAGCAAAAAACGTTTTGTTCACCATGTCTATTGACATGGGGCCTTCAGTTAGTTACACAATGATCCGGCAAGGCCCGGATGAGAATTTCACAGCCTTTGTGGATCACCTCAGGGAGGCGATGAGTAAAGCTATCAGCAATCCAGTGATGCTGAGAGAAATGCTAACTGAATTAGCTAAAGAAAATGCGAATGAACAGTGTAAACGAGTTATAGAGATGTTTCCCATTGACCCCCCACCAACGATTGAGCAAATTACAGAAAAGTGTGCACTAATTAAACCACGTGTACCAGGGAATGAATCAAAAATGTGTGGACATAAATGTAAAGTGACATATCCAGTAGAAACTCAATATACTAAGGAGACATCAAAGACAAATGCAGGTCAACAAGAACAAAAGTGTTTCAATTGTAATGGAACTGGACATTTCGCAAAGGACTGTAAAAAACCAAAACTAAATAAGACTCAAGCTAACAATTCTGCCAAGTCTTTCCCACCAGCACCACAACCGCAAGCGCCACCAAATCCTCTGCCGTGGGGATGGTCCCCACCAACGATGCCATGGTGGATCCCTCAAACGCCATCACCCTACTGGTCGGGAAACCAGGATGGGAGCGCGAAGCAGCCTCGCGCTCCTTCAACAAATGAAGGACTGCTACCTCTGATGACACTACACCATTAGAGCCTAGAAACATCCAACACCAACAGCTTTATCCAGGAGACTCATCGCCTACACCATTTGAGAGACTCCAATTGGTGAGTGCTTTTGTTGAACATATAACGCGTGATGACACCCAACGTGTTCCTGCGACAGTTAAAAATCCACCCATGACACCTGTGACTGTATTAATTATTGGTGACTCCAATAAGAGTCCACCGGGGATCTTAGTGATTCCTGAAGTTAAGACTTACACACCAAGGAAGAACATTGCAGTGACCATACAACCCAACCACATACCATGGTTTCTTCCAAAAGGCACCTGGCTGGCACAAGCGATTGTGCTGCCCGAGAATATACCTAGAAATGCTCGCACACCGTGTGTGTGGTGGACAAGTGTTGTGGGAAAAGACAAGCCTGTTTTTCAATGTAGACTGCGAAATGGGCATTCCGAAATAGATCGAGTGGGAATGCTAGATACAGGCGCCGACATCACTGTTATAGCAGAGACAGAATGGCCAGCGGAATGGGGAACAAAACCTTCCCCAGGAAACTTAGTTGGAGTGGGTGGCCAAATTACCCCCAAAAGGAGCCTCACAAACATCTCCATTGAGGGTCCAGAAGGACGGGTAGCTTGCGTAAAACCCTATATTGTCCCTTCAGGTTTTACGTTATGGGGAAGGGACGCGATGGCACAATGGGGCGCGAGACTAGAAATTCCTTTTACTCCCCAGAATTTCTAGTCGGGGCCACTGCGGCGCGCTCCACCCCACCTATCAAGTGGCTCACTGACACACCGGTGAGGGTGGAGCAGTGGCCCCTCAGAGGAGAGAAGTTGCGCGCCCTAGCAGACCTTGTTGCCGAACAACTGGCTAAGGGTCAGTGTGCCATCATCCATGATGTGCCGTCATCCAGCCCCTGGAACACTCCAGTTTTTGTTATTAAAAAACCAAAAAAGAACGAGTGGCGGCTGCTACAAGATCTAAGAGCAGTGAACAAAGTGATGGAGGAAATGGGCCCCCTCCAACCAGGTCTCCCATCACCTGCAATGTTACCGCAGAATTGGCCTCTAGCTATAATAGACAATAAGGACTGCTTTTTTAGTATTCCTTTGCACCCTGACGACGCGCCGAAATTTGCATTTTCAGTGCCTTCCATAAACCGGGAGGCACCGATGAGACATTATCATTGGCTCGTATTGCCTCAAGGAATGAAAAATTCCCCAGCAATTTGCCAGTGGTATGTCTCGGAGGTGCTCTCCCCGGTTAGGAAAACCTTTCCACAGTCAAAGATTTATCATTATATGGACGATGTATTAGTGTGCTCACCTAACCGAGAGACTCTAGACTCTGCCTTAAAGGAGGTTGTCAAGGCCATCGAGGACGTGGGAATGCAAGTACATCCCGAAAAGATACGGAGGATGCCACCTTGGAAGTACTTGGGAATGAAGATCCAGGAGACAACGGTAACACCGCAGTTGCTGAAGTTAGAGCAGCATCCGTCAACTTTGCGTGAACTTCATCAACTGTGTGGATCGATAAACTGGATCAGGCCGCTCCTCGGACTGAAAACTTCAGAGTTATCACCTCTATTTGAGCTGCTACGAGGAGGACAAGCCCTAGACGCCCCAATAGCCATGACACCAGAGGCCGAACAAGTCATCAAGAAGGTAATGTTTACGATCACCACAAAACACGCACACAGAATTAACCCGATTCTCCCGTACCGATTTATGGTACTGGGAAAGACACCAAGGTATTATGGTCTCATTTTTCAGTGGGACAAGGGGGTCAAGGAGTCGCTCCTAATCGTGGAGTGGATTTTCTTGCCTCACACATCGTCCAAGACAATAACAAGGCCACAGGAATTGGTGGCCGAGCTGATCATTAAGGCTCGGCACCGGCTCCGTGTACTAGCAGGATGTGATTTTGCGTACATCCAATTTCCTTGGAAGCAGAATAGTTTTGAAGAAGTGCTCCAAGAAAGTGAGGACCTCCAGCTTGCCCTCGAAAATTACTCAGGCCAAATTGGCAACCAAAAGCTAAAACACCAATTGTTCAATACTGAGTTTAAATTGGCTCCTGATGTGGCTCAAAGTAAAACACCAATTTAGAATGCTCTAACAGTTTTTACAGATGGCTCTGGCTCTTCTCATAAGTCGGTGTTGACTTGGAGAGATCCAGAGACCCTCCAGTGGGACGAAGAAGTTCAGAGAGTTGAGGGTTCCCCTCAAATAGCTGAACTAGCTGCTGTAGTTAGAGTGTTTGAGAGGTTTGAGGAACTGCCACTCAACCTCGTAACTGATTCAGCATATGTGGCAGGAGTAGTTTCTAGAGCAGAGCATTCCTTACTGAGAGAGGTCCCAAATAAAAAATTATTTGGCTTGCTTGCGCGGCTCGTAATGTTATTGTCCCACCACCAGCATCAATATTTTGTGATGCACGTAAGATCACAGTCTGGCTTGCCAGGTTTTATATCTGAAGGCAATGCGAGAGCCAATGCTCTGGCGATGCCTGTGATGAAGTGTACCGTACCTGACACATTCGCACAGGCTCGCCTTAGCCATCAATTCTTTCACCAGAATGCGCCACCACTCCGTAGGATGTTTCACCTATCCTTGGAGCAAGCTAAGGCAATAGTGGCCACATGTCCATCATGTCAGTCCTATCAAATACCTACATTCAACGCAGGAGTCAACCCTAGGGGGGTGAACTCCAATGAGATTTGGCAATCAGATGTCACCCATTTTACACCTTTCGGGAAGTTGAAATATATACACGTGTCAGTAGACACATGTTCAGGCGCTCTCTTCGCCTCGGCTCATGCCGGAGAGAAGGCGAGAGATGCCAAAAAACATTTTACTATGGCATTTGCAGTTTTGGGAATTCCAAAACAGATTAAAACAGACAACGGACCGGCGTATGTATCTGCCTCCTTGCGTCAGTTTTTTCAAAACTGGGGAGTAGAACATACGACCGGAATTCCACATCCTCCGTCGGGACAAGCGTTAGTTGAGAGGAAACATCAAGATATTAAACGCATCCTTACACAGCAGCGGGGAGAGGCAGGAGAGAAGTCGCCCGTTGAGCGCCTCTGCAAGGCTCTGTTTACGTTAAATTTTTTAAATTGCTCTGATAGTGAGCCAACTCCCCCCGTCTTCCGGCATTTCATGAATTCAACAAATTCCAAATTGACAGAAAGACCGCCGGTGCTGTTTAAGGATCCGCAGAGTCATCAAATTTTAGGTCCCGCACCGTTAATCGTCTGGGGGAGGGGGGATGCATGTGTCTCCACCCCAGGCGGTCCGCGGTGGATTCCGGCAAAAAATGTGAAGCCGTATGTGGAGGATCGTGGGAAAGACAAGGATAAGAGCGACAACAATCCATCAGTCGCATGGAAAAGAAGAAAAAGGAGAAATGGAAAGGGAAAAGACTTACCTGATATGACGTGTACCGATCAGCGACCAGCGAATACCAGACAGAGAAGCCATAGTTTATGATTAACCCCTCTACGACACTCCCTCTAAGACTACCCTGTGTTCCAACCCCATATCCCTTCACTTACCTTATTCTCCTTGTTTATATCCCACCCTAACAGTCCCGTAATAACCCTATCCCACCTTGTATCCTAATTTAAGTAAAAGAAAAGGGGGAGGCGGAGAGGAGTTGAAAAGAATCAGAAAATTGAAAAATTGTTTTGGTTTGATTCAAAAGTTTATTCATGTTTGTTTTGATATTAGATTTAAAGGATCCATGACAATGAAAACCATGGAAGTCATCATGGCCCTGATGTGGGTGATGCTGAACGTCCTGCCCCGAATCGAAGGATGGCTTGTACAACAGCCACAAGAGAATATCTGGATCACGTTAGCCAAAGCCCTAAACCAAGACAGCATGTGTTTGAGTATGGGTGCAACTTCAGATCCCATGTTGACCTGCCTAGTAGGTATCCCCCTGTGAATGAATGACACCTCCTTCGCAGGTAAAAGGCCCGAACCTGTTGACAACTGGGATGCGTGGATGAGGACCCTTCCCCATGCACCAGAGGAACCCCAAGAATTGGCACTGTTGGGGTCCTCCAAAGCTGACTTTTGTATCAATTTTGACTACTTCCCTAAGTGGGAAGATGCTAAAATATTTGGAGGACCAGGATGTGCATCCCCTAAAAAGATCAGTGTACAGTCTTGAAAATTGGTGTAACTATACCACGAGATCTGTCCTCAAACGGTCCAAGTCCACGCCCGTCCCGAAGACTCTCCCCTCCAGCGTATTCTTAATCTGTGGAGATAGAGTCTGGGCTGGGATACCGTCCCGTCTTTCAGGTGGGCCATGCACGTTGGGCCAACTCACCCTCATGACCCCCAACAAGACCCAAATTCTTGAATGGAGAAAATTCTATAATCTGACCCGTCAAAAAAAGATCACTCAGAATTTGGGACGAAAGTTGCAATTCGGCTGTTGAACATTGGAGTTTTTCAAAGAGGGTGGCTGCCTCCATATTCGTGCCCTGGGTGGCGGCAGCTAAGGCCTTGGGGGAATGAGGCCATTTAGAGTGTTGGCTTGGCAGACAAGCCAACCTCACGTCCTGGGCATTGACCCAGCTGCTGGAAGATAAGGACACTACTAGGCACGCCACCCTGCATAACAGGGCGGCGATTGACTTTCTCCTTCTCGCACACGGGCACGGGTGCGAGGACTTTGAAGGGATGTGTTGTATGAACTTATCATCCCATTCAAAAAGCATCCATGCAACGCTACAAGAACTGCAAGGACAATTCACTCAACTAAGGACTGAAAGTAAAGGCTGGTTGGACCATCTAATGAGTGACTGGGGCATTTCAAAATGGGGCATGGACTTGTTGAAATCTATTTTATGGATCCTAATCGTCATCGTTATCGTGTTAAGTATGTTTGTTTGCTTAAAAAATATTCTAGTATCGTTAGTACAACGGGCTTTTTTAAATAAAAGAAAAGGGGGAGATGTGGCAGTTGTCAATAAAGAAACGAGACCTAGAAGCCTGAAGACTTCCTGGTGGATCGGTCCATCAGGGAGTCGCCCCCTGCTATAAAAACATCCATGGTTTAGCCCGGTTGTAGTCACACCCCAGTTAACACCCAAAGTTGACACCCCTTGTTCCTATTGAATATGTTATTTGTCTATCACAAAGGTGATTGACAGGTTGTTCTGGTAAGTTCTCTGTACCCCTGTTTATGATTTGTTGTTATCCCCAAACCACTCCCCTGTTTCTATATTATTTGCTGCTGTTGAAAGCTCCCGCCTTAATCCCACCCCAAGCCTTTACCCTGATTGGTTGTTTATTGTACTACATAAGTTGCTGTCGAGAGCTAGTCGGGGCTCCTTTGACTTTGTGGTTCCAGGGAATAAACCTCTCTGTTGCCTGAAGCTTAGAGTCGCTCCTGCCTTTGTGATTCCTCCTGAACCAAACCCAAGACGACCCTCCACGCCTTCCCCCCTGTGTGGAATCCTCGGGGTTCCCTCGGCTCTCATCCTAACGGACAGGGGGTTGAGGTAGCACAGTGGTGAGGAAGGCAACCACCGAGCAGAGGCACCGTGCCTGGGATCGGAGGACGAGTAGGTATTACACCGAAAAATATTATAAAACTTTACAGTTGGCGCCCAACGTGAGTGGTTCCTGGAGGAACCACGAAAGACAGCTCGCTGCCAGCAGCGAAGACGCCGTTGCGGGCCACTCCCTGCGGAGCTGCCTTTCGTTTAAGAAAGCAGCTTCTGCAGGTCGAGCTGCGACCCCCGGCTCCGGGAGCAGGAAAGCAGCTCACTCCACAAAGGCCCCCCCATTTCTTTGGATTTCTTTTGGCGGTTTGCCCTCGACAAGAGAGGGGACCCTCGAGAAGAGAGGGAATTTGAAGAAGCCAGCAAAAAAGAATTCGGAGAAGAATTCGCAGAGCAAGTGAGTGTTCGGACTTTGTTCCGCCGCGTTTTTTTTTTTTTTTTAAGTTTAAGGTGGGGGAGTTTTCTTCTATAGTAAGGATGGGCAACCACCTTGCTAAGAGGGAAAAGGAGCTTTCATTTATTTATTATGGTTTAAAAGTTCAGTTAGTTACTTCAGGGGAAAAATTTGACAAAAACTTACTAAGGAAATTTGTAAAGTGGGTAGTCGAAAATGTTTCTTTTGAAGCACCAAAAGAGGTTTTTACTTTAGAATTTTGGGATCGTGTAGGATTTAAACTAAACGAATGTGACAGCGAAGGGCGATTTGCAGTTCAGAAATTTTTTGGGTTACAAATCGCGATTTATCGAGTTTTATCTAACAACGGGGAGAAGAGCTCTGGTTTAGATAAAGCTGTTCCCCCTTCTCTGAAAAGTGAACCTAATGCCACTAACCCGATCCCTCTTCCCCCCGGTGTGGAAAACGGCAGGATACCC